>CAJQZJ010033165.1:1797418-1809854 GCA_907164525.1 Lophiomys imhausi
GCTGGTTTGCTGATTGGTCTGAAGGTTCTAGCTGGTTTGCTGATTGGTCTGAAGGTTCTAGCTGGTTTGTTGATTGGTTGTCCTTTTCTCAGTTAGTGTGGTCAGTGGGCTAAAGTCACTGGAGTAAGTGACATCTCATGCTCACTTCATTTTGTATTCTTTCTTAGTGACACTGAACCCTGCATGGGCTCATTTGCCATTGATCTTTACTCTGATGAACTATGTGTTTGAAGACTTTGCTCTATCTGGAGAGACAGCTCAGAGGTTTGGAGCGAGTGCTGCTCTTCCAGAGGACCCAGTTTGGTTCCCAACACTCACTTTGGGTGGCTCACAAACAGCTGGCCCAACTCCAGCTGCAGGAGCATGTGCACTCCCACACACAAACTCCCACACAGAGATGTGCATGTGTACATGATTAAAAATAATAAAAATACATTTTAAATATTTTTGTATTTCAATATCATGTTTCAGCTGGCTGAAAATTTTTTTGTAACATATTTTCATGATACAAAGTTTCCCTTGAGCTGGGAGTGGTGGCACATGCCTTTAATCCCAGCACTTGGGAGGCAGAGACAGGAGGATCTCTGTGAGTTCAAAGCCAGCCTGGTCTACAAAGTCAGCCCAGGACAGCTGAGTTACACAGAAAAAACCCTGTCTCGGAAAAACAAAAAACAAAGTTTCCCTTAATCATATTTTCACAGAGCAAGTTTTCAATTTTCATGTTGTAGAATTTGTACATTTCTTCTATGGACCATGTTTGATGTCACAGACAAACCTGTTAGCTTAACTAAGATTACAAAAGTTCTTACACCCAAAAACTGTCTTTAAATTTTTTTTTTACATTTAGATTTATGGTAAATTTTGAGTTAATTTTTAAGTAGGGCATAACATTTATAGTAAGACTCTTTAAAATTGTTTTACTCAATTAAACAATCAATTAATTTTGTTTGTTTATTTGCTTTTGAGATAGGGTGTCAGGTAGCCCAGGTTGGCTTTAAACTCACTATGTAGCTGGAATTTTAATTAAATTTATGTTCTATCTACAAATCAGTTTGGGAAGAACCAACACCTTGGCTACACTGAATTTCCCAGTTCACTCTTCATTTATCTTGGTGCTCTTTTGAACACAGATTTCCAGACTGAGATGTACCCAAACTGAACTATAATTACAAGGCCCATTCTGCAGCCAATACACCAGGAATCTTTAAGAATTCAAGTTATTTCATAGTAATTGTTTGCATAGTCCCAAAGATGAATGTTTTCTATCAAGTTGGCAGAACCCGGCAGTATTTGTGAAGTTAGAGTTCTGCTTGCAAACAAATAATGATGCTCACGTAGGTCACAAATTACCTAGGAGCAATAGGAGCCAGAAGCAGAAGTGGTGAGCTGAAGGCCGGAGCTTACCTCTACCGCCACCTCCAGTTCCGCTATTAAGGATACTGGTTTATATGGAAAGTCCCAGGGATCAAGAACAGCTTTGTAGTTAGGAAGAATAAAAAACTGCTTACCCGCTATTTTCCTCCTCATCCATGGACACACGAAGAGCCACACAAAGAAGGCAAACAGCAGAGCAACGCCACAGGAAATGAGTGCCGTTGCCCATATGGGGAGCGACAGACCCAGCACTGGGAAACAAAATGAAGAGCAGGGTTGGTGCTGGCAAAGCCTCCGACGACATTAATTTATCTTCTACTCCTCCATGCTAAAACAAGCCACCTGGGTTCTGTACTTGACAAAAATCTCAGGGAAATGAAACCAAACCAAACAAGCTGCACACCTGGGGGCAGACAGCAGGATTGTGTTTAAGATGTATTATGGCCTTGTGAATTTCTGCTTGTTAGGAATTAATTATTAAAATGCTACCACAGTGGCACTGTCAGCCTATGAAGTTTGCTAGGACACTATTTGCGGTGTATATCGTATCAGTATCTGAGCTGACTGGGTAAACGTGGTACTCCCTGTCTTCTGTCCTCACAGATGGCTCCTCCCACTAGTGGAACATGGTGGCTCTGTGGACACTGTGGGCTTGTGCTGATTTTTGGTCCTTTGCTCACTCGCCAGCAGCTCTGCTTTAAATGGATGTCGTTACACTCTGGTCACATGCATGAACCTCTTTAAAAGTCAGCTTAGCAATAAATAAAACTCTGGGTATGGCAGTGCATACCTATAACCCCAGAAATGGGGCAGCAAAAGCTGGAGTATCACTGCATTAAGTCTCATAAAACAAAACACCCAAAATCAAACAAAACAAAAACCCCAAGCCACATAAAGGAAAGTCCTTACAGAAGTAAAAGTTTGTTTAAAGGACAACATCCCTCAGAAGTAACACTTCCTCAAAATGTCAAAATTTTTCCCCCGAGACAGGGTTTTTCTTGTGTTGCCCTGGCTGTCCTGGACTCACTTTGTAGACCAGGCTGGCACTGAACTCACAGAGATCCACCTGTCTCTGCCTCCTGAGTGCTGGGATTAAAGGCGTGCGCCACCAAGCCTGGCTCAGCTCTGTTTTTTAAAGTCTTTTGTGCACGTGCATGCCTGTAAAGGTCAGAGGTGTTGGTCCCTCCTGGAGCTAGAATTACAGGAGTGTCATGGCTAGTTTTATGTAAAGCTGGTGAGCATCATCTGAGAGGAGGGAACCTCAATTGAGAAAATGTCTCCATAAGATGGGGCTGTAGGTTAAGAGCACTGCCTGCTCTTCCAAAGGACCCAGGTTCAAATCCCAGCACCCACATGGCAGTTCACAGCTGACTGTAATTGCCAGGCATCATGGCACATGCCTTTAATTCCAACACTAGGGAGGCAGAGGCAGGCTGATCTCTGTGAGTTCAAGGCCAGCCTGGTCTACAAAGTGAGTTCCAGGATAGCCAGGGCTACACAGAGAAACCCTATCTTCAAAAACGATTAAAAAAACAAAACAAAACAAAACAAAGATGGGGCTGTAGGACATTTTATTTATTAGGGACTGATGTGGGAGGGTCCAGTCCATTGTGGGTGGTGCCATTCCTGGGCTGGTGGTCCTGGGTTCTATAAGATAACAGGCTGAGCAAGTCATAGAGAGCAAGTCAGTAAGCAGCACCCCTCCATGGTCTCTGCATCAGCATCTGCCTCCAGGTTCCTGCCCTGTTTAATTCCTGTCCTGACTTCCTTTGATGAGGAACTGTGATGTGGAAGTGTGAGTCAAATATACCTTTCCTCCCCAGCTTATTTTCTGGTCATGGTGTTTTACTGCAGCAATAGAGACCCTGATTAAGACAGGGAGGTTGTGAGACACCAGACATGGGTGCTAGGAACTGAACTCAGGTCCTCTGGAAGAGCAGCACAGCTCCTGACCTCTGAGCCATCTCTTCATCTCTTTTCCCAGCCCTATTTCTTTATTTCTTTTTTGTTTTGTTTTTTCGAGACAGGGTATCTCTGTGTAACAGCCCTTGCTGTCCTGGACTTGCTTCGTAGTCCAGGCTGGCCTTGAACTCACAGAGATCCACCTGCCTCTGCCTCCCAAGTGCTGGGATTAAAGGCGTGGACCACTACACATGGCCCTATTTTTAATAGTAACAAGTTTGGACTAGTCAATTCACGAGTCACTATGGAGATGTAAAGTAGCTATACCGTACAGTCATGCACAGGAGGAAGCCACGTGTGGTTAGAATGAGTTCTGGAGAGATATGACCCAATGTTTTCCAACAAGATGGATGCATTGTTTGCTTACTTATGCTAAAAAAGAAACAGAAGTAATTCTGACCTGCTTATAAGCTTCCAAGAAGCTATGTGAAACAGAAACAGTAGTGGGACGCCAGAGGCCTGGGCATACGTTCCAGCAAGGCCTCATTTCATATATATATGTGTGTGTATATTTTTAATGTATATTTTATATATTATATATATGTATGTATGAATATATCCAGTAACTTTAAGAATGTCATTTGCATAAATTAGGAGCACTTTTAATTTTGAAAGATAGTTTTACTGATGCTGCCTTAACTATTTTGTGCAAACAAGTCAGTTCAAAGTTACTCAAAGTATTATGATGCATTTTTATAACAATAACAGGCTAGAGAATGAGTAACATACTCAGGTGTTCAGAACGAATGTTCACAAATATTAAAAACAAAACCCAGATCTCCCTGCTTGCTTATGGTTAGCAAGCAGCTGCTGGGGTTTAGATATTTAGATAGATCTACTCCCAAACTCCATGGATAGCAGGGAGCCACGGACCCAGAACTGCTTCAGGCTACGGTGTGCTAGCTCACAGTCCAGCCAGCTCCTCTCCAGCTCTGCCCACGGACTTGATCCCAGAGCAGCTCAGTAAACCATACAAGGTAACTACCACTGGGCTACGTGGACCTGTGAGATGCTGTCTCAACAAAATAAATAAGTAAACAAGGAGAACACTTGAACGATGTACACACAGCAAAATATTTCTTCTAAATACAATACTTTGTACAACAAAATTTGTGACAAAGCACTTTGCATTGGATTGTCTTCCTGGTGAGGCGCTCAAACTGTTTCAAATAATTACGACTTCAGGGGGCAAGCAGGCACCACGGTTGTTTCCCACTGTGGATGGACAAAGTAGGGCACAGCTTGAATGGCTTGTGTTTGCGCAGCCAAAAGTGGCTGCCAGGAACCAGCAATGAGGGCCTGGAACTTGTTTTCAGCTCGCACCACCAAATGATTTTTCATCTCATGCTCCTCTCATTTTCTAAACAATGAAGTTATGATAGTGGTCTGTACTAACCTCAAACATGGTGGTTCTATTCCAATTCCCTCAAAGAACAGAAGCATATTCCAATCATGTAGGGAAGAAATGATACAGCTTTTAATAATAATTTCATTGTCATTATTATTATTCTTTTGGTTTATTGAGACAGGGTTTTTCTGTATAGTCCTGGGTCTCCTGGACTCACTTTGTAGACCAGGCTGGCCTTGAACTCACAGAGATCCGCCTGCCTCTGCCTCCCAAGTTCTGGGATTAAAGGCGTGCGCCACCACGCCGGCCTTGTTTTGTTTAAATTTTTTTACATATGAAAATCATTAACAGAATCTACAAAAGAAAATAAACACATTAAAACTAGTAAGGCTTTAGCCCAGACCAATCTGCTTCAACCTCTGCTTACCCCTCTCTACAAACTTCCTTGTCATTGACTCAATGCAGTTTCCACATTCAGTTTTAATTTTGCACTTGATTCATGTTTTATCAAGACCACAGTGAACTGTATGACGTACAGATATGAAATGCCCTTCTTACCATGTCCAAGGAAAGAGATACATTGTTTATTATGCATCTTCCCAGGCATTTTCTAAGTATGTATACAGTGTTACTAAGAGTTGAAAGGCAGTGGGGTAAGTGAGGGAATACAGAAAGGGACACCTAGCACTAGGGTCCATTTGAAGGTCATATGAAAACCTACTACAGTAGAAGAATCTTTTAGAAAAAAAATATATGTATATGTGTGTGTGAAAGAAATCTAAATGGAGTCACCAAATAACAGGGGAAAGAAAGCCCCAATTGACACCTTTTACTAGTACCAAGAATGAGTTACATCTAATTGAGGTGTTGGCCAAAGGGGCCCCACGGAAATACCCCCAAACTCCGGCTATTGCCAAGGCTCTTGCTTGTACTAATTAATGGTAAAGCCCTATTGCTGGAGACAATGTCTACATATCTCACTGAACATGGAGAAGTCAAGTTGGGGGTCTAACTAGAACTTTACCCCCACTAGTGTTCATGGTACAGGAAAGTGCTCTGCACACTACAGGAAGAAAGGTGAACACTAACCCAGCTACAGAACCTGTGATCTACAATGGTGTCCTGCCTGTATGAGACGCTCGGGTGCAATAGTGGCACAAAAGTCGTGAGAGTAGCCAACCACCATCTGATTGGATTTAAAGCCCACCTCATGAGGTGGAATCCATGCCTAAAACTGCGTGGGGATCAAGATCCTGTAACTAGATAGGCCATGGTTCCATGAGAAAACCAAATACTATTATTTTGCTAAAGGAACATAGCAATAACATGACTTCAAATGACTTTCTGGTATACCTATAGGTAAGTGCTTCCCTCAGCCATTATCAGAGAAGCTTCTTCTTGAAGCAGATGGGAACTAACACAGAGGCCCACAACTAGACAATGTGTAGAGAGCGAGAGACCTTGGAACACTCAATCCTAAATGGGATGTCTCCATCAGATCTCTTACCTCAGCGCTCAGGGAATTCTGTGGAAGAGGAGGTGAAAGCCAGGGGGATTCATGATACCAGGGAAAGAATTGTGTCTTTCAGAAACAATAGGACTGACACCTATGAACTCACAGAGACAGATAGCATGCACAGAGCCTGCACAGGTTTATGACAGATAAAGTCCTAACATTGGGAGGGAGAAGTGGACACAAGCCCCCATCCCTAACTAGGAAGCTATGTTCAACTGACAACCACTAGCCAGGGGAAAATTAGTTTTCTACAATGGAGTCTCACTGGATATACAAATCTCACTTAAGGGAGGCTCCATGCCCAGCTATAGATGCCCATCTCTGTAACTGTTTTGGTCTCTTTGGGTATTTTTTGTCTTATTGGTCTTTTGGTTGTATATTGTGGTTTCCTACTTTGTGTGTGTGTATCTGCTTTTTTGTTTTGTTTTACTCTGGTTTGTTTATTTGCCTGTTTGTTTTCTAAAGAGAAGGAAAAAAAAGGCCTGGAGTTAGACAGGTGGGGAAGTAGGGAAGATTTGGGGGACCAGGGAGAGAAAACAGTAATCAGAATATATTGTCTGCAAAAATTTTCAATTTAGTTGGGCATGGTGGCACACGCCTTTAATCCCAGCACTCAGGAGACAGAGGCAGGGGGATCTCTGTAAGTTCAAGGCCAACTTAGTCTACACGTAAGAACCCATGTTAAAAAAAAAGTGTTAGTCCATTTAACAGAACCACAGTCATACTACATATTCTATTCTGTGCTTTCACCTGTCATGGATACTGCCCCACATTAATACATATGTATATACATATGTGTACACGTATGTATGTATGTATGCATACATAGGTTTACCTCCTCTTTACTATACTTCCTCAAATGGAAAACAAAGCTATTAGGTATTGTTTTATTTTAGATTAAACATTTTAAAGCATTAATTAAAAGAGCCATGTATGTAAAAAGAATGCTAGGAAACCTAAAGTGAGTTATAGTTTTGAAATAAATATGGTACTATTTAATTTGTTCTGTAGTTGGAATTTTAAAAATATAGCAGCAGTTTTCTCAAATCAGGCTGTAATTGTAAATATTTTGGAAAAGAAAAACTAAATTTAAGGAACTTTGTTTTGAATCTAGCAACTGGAGACAGTTGCCTCACCTCCAGGGCTAGCTGTCAGCCCAATTTCTGCTTTTCAAAAGCTCAGACGCTGTGTCAGCCGTGAAACCCAGAGATCCTCAGAGAGGACACTGCTTCCTTACAAATGCTGTGGGGGCCTGAGAGGTTCTAGAGAGCTAGTTTCCTTGGGGTTGGATAAGAAGCTGTTAGGACTGGAAGAGATGGGGGAAAAGGAGGGGAGAAGAGGAAGCAGAGAAGGAAAAGGAGATGGAGAGGAAGAAGACAGATGCTGGGGAGGATAACTAAACAAGGATGGAAGAGGTGGGAGTAGGGAAGGAGAAAAAGGATGCTGAGGAGGAGGAAGAGGAGGGAGTGAAAAGGGGAGGGGAGGGCGCTGCTTGTGGTAGCCAGCCTCAAGAGCAGGTTCGATCTAGAAAAGCTGGAAACCAGGCTGGGTAGCTTCTGAGTATTCATTTGGTGACAGAAAGGAGTGAACAGGGCCAGGGATACTGCTCAGGGGTGGAGTGGGGTATAAAAGTTTTTGCTGTGCAAACTGCATCCCACGCTGGAACCCACATAAAAACAAACAAAGCAGGGGGCAGTGGCAAGCATCTGTAATCCCACAGTCCTATGGAGACAGGACTACCAGAAGCTCCCAGGCCAGCTGTGCAACAGCAGAAACGAGAGAGATCTTGGAAGGTGGCTCCTGAAAGCTGTCCTCTGATGTCCACAAGTGTGCTGTGCCATGTGTGTGTGCACACAGAGGCGCACGTGCACACACGAGAGTGGACACACACACATACTTCACAAATGGAGTGAAATCCCTAGCCAGTCTGTTTTTTAATGGGACACACAGTGGAGCAGGGCACTTCCCACTGTGGCTGCACAGGTTTATGACAGATAGAGTCCTAGCATTGGGAGGGAGAAGTGGACACAAGGCTGGCATATGATAAACTCCATATGTGTCGGGGGTATTTTATTACCAATGGTTATTATTAGCCCTGTTTTCTTTTTTTAAGCTACAGTGTGACAACAAGTTCTGTAACATCCTGTCTTCTTATTTTCCCCACATTTGCATGAAAATATTCTCAGTCAGGTTTCTGTAGGACTCACACAGAAGAGAAGTGGGTGGTCATGACCAGCCACACACAGGGAGTTTTTTGAGATGAATTACTGTATTGCCAGGCTTTCCCAAAACTGGTGACTCAAGCAAACTTTTGAACTCGGCCACCCAAGTGCTGGGAGTACAGGTATGTGACTCTGTGTTCCCAACCGTATCCCAAGATTAGAATAGGAAGAAAAGAGTGATTCTGAAAAGAAAATCATCACTAGTTCCAGGACTAACAGTTTGATAATGCCCTGGAAGGTTTTGTATTCGAAGCTGTGGACCACTTCTGATTGGTCTCTCCCATCCTTGACAACTGGAAAGGTGTGTGACACACCCACCTCCTGACCCTCCATGGCTATTAGAGTATGTTCTAAGACTCCGAGAATTTCAGTCAGCTGCTAGGGCAACATAGCTGGGTAATGGCAGAATGGGATTTCATTGTTTAACTTGAAAGCCTGTTATTTTTGTATTTCATGGACGTTCTTGGTATTTAAAACAAGGAAACACATTTATCATTACTCTTTGACAACTCCACAATGACTGTGAACAATGCTTTTTACTATTAGCCAACACCAACACTAGCTCCAAAGCAAGTCCATGCTGTTGGATCATAACCCACCCTCCTGTAGACTTAAGCTTCCATGGAGGGGTCTTACCTGGCGCTCCTGTGTACATGATGGAGAAGACGTTTATCGCTATAGTAGCAGCATAAAACAGAGGCAGTGCCCGGAGACCATTTGGAACGGGGTCCTCCTGTATGACAATGAGTAAAGTGGGAGGTCAGGACCGAGAGCATCCAGTAGCAATACAATCAAACGGCACGAGTCCTGTTTACAGGGACGTGCTATGTGTGCTTCTGTGAGCTGCTGCCTCGTCTAAGGCCACCTCTTCCACACAGATGCAGGGTCAGCAAGCCCACATCTGTGGCCAGCATTCACAGAAGTGCTAGAGTCACATGAGCTGACATCAGACTTAGAGACCCCTGCCTGAGGTCCCAAGCCCAAGGTGTGGCCACGACTTCTTCTACACCTGTAGGGCTCTCTTCTCTGGCTCAGGCGGTCTTTGCACCTAAAGTGTACTTTCAACAACCCTTTTAAGACTCTATCCTCTGAGAGTTATAGAGTCACGTGACAGCCACGATAGCATTGATGTTATACTTCACATGACCCAATGGTTTAGCTATATTAAAAAATATAAAGGCAGGGCTGGAGAGGTGGCTCAGCAATTCAGAGCACTGGCTACTCTTCCAGAGGACCTGGGTTTGATTCCCAGCACCACATGGCAGCTCACAATTGTCTCTAACTCCAGTCTAGGGGATCCAGTGCTCTCTGTGGACACCAGGCACACATATGCTACAAAGGCATACTTATAGGCAAAATACTCAAACACATTACATTTAAGAAAAAAAATATTTATTTCAGGGACAGCAAGATGGCTCAGAAGGTAAAACATCTGATGTTTGATAATGATGCTCTGAGTTCCATCTCTGGAATTCATGTAAACATGGAAGGGAGAATGGACTCCTGAGAGTTGCCCTCTGACACGCACGCTTTGGCATGTGTGCCCCGCACCCAACAATAAATCAATTATGTAAGGCAAACATTTTCACATGTCCTACAACTTACATAATCTTTTATAAGGTATAGTACTAGCTGTCAGCTACTAAACATTAATAAGAATCGAGGGCTCTTTGTGTAATGGAATGTGTATTTGTAATTCTGGGCTTTGGCTCTGACATTCTCTTAGTATACCCACAAGAACAGCACTGCATATGTTTGAGATGAACTTCTATCTGAGATGTTATTAGAATGCTATTTAAAAAATTTTTTATTTATTTTTACTTTAGCGTATGGATGGGTGTTTGCCAGCCAGTATCTATGTGCATCACAGGAATGCAGTGCCCTCAGAGGACAGAAGAGGGTGTTGGAACCCTGAGACTGGAGTTCCAGATGGTTGTGAACCGTCATGTGGATGCTGGGAACTGAACCTGAATCTTTTGCAAGAGCAGGAAGTGCCTCTAACTGCTGAGCCATCTCTCTAGCCTCTAAAAGTGCTATTTTAAGAAGATCTGTAAAAGATTTTTGACCGAATAATGTAGGCTACAAACACATCAAAGCAGTAGTAGTGAACAGTTGCTGCTTAAATATTTCAAAAAGTGATTGATCTCTAAAATATCCCCTGACACACGTATGTGAACATGCCACCCGTTAAGATCAAGGAGAGGGCTGGAAAGATGGCTCAGCCATTAAAGGCTAGGCTCACGACCAGAAATATAAGATGAAGGAGAATGAGAAGCAAACACTGGTGTGAGCTGCGGTCATATGAGAAGGTGAAGACTACTTCGGAGACGCGACTGTGGAATCCAAACACAGCACACATGCAGGATGCTTGCGGAGTGGTGCAGCTCAGCACAACATTCTGGGATGCCTCAGGTCTCCACTGGCCCTGGTCCAAAGGCTTGTGCTGAATGGTGGTGAAGCACAGAGAATGGAAAAGAGGGACAGAAAAGGTTCCTACTGTGTGTGAGCTCTACCTAGATCAGGCAGAGGAGGTGTGAGAGGGGCAGACATGAAAACAAATAAATGACTGAGGCAGAGGAAGGGGTGACATACAAAGCTAGCAGATGTGCCACATAGAGAGCCCTGGCTGAACTAAAAATGACAGGCCACACACATGCAGTGAGCAGGACTAGGTAGCAGTGATGACAGCTGGCTGAGGCTGTGGGTGCTGTTTTCAGAAAAACTGAGCTCTTTGCATTGATATTGGGCTTTGGGTCAATTTCAGGTAAAGGAGGGCTTGGGTGAGAGAGGCAGAGTTGGTTTGAGTAGGGTGCAGTGGGATGGGTGACCTGAAGTGAGGTTGTTTGGGCTGGGGTGGCGTGGGCTGGGGTGGTGGGCACTTGAGTGGTGGTTGGGGTATCGACCTGGGGTGGTAGTTGGTGTGTCTCATGTGCCAGGGAGGTGCTAACTCCACAGTTCTTTTGTAGCATTATCTGTGGAAATTCTAAAAGGCCCAAGAAGAGATGATCATTTAAAAAGTAATCTTTTAAGAAAATTGATTTGAATCTTATCTGTCTTCAGAAATGGGCATTTTCCTGTTCTTTTCTTTACAAACACAGTGCTCAGGCGCAATAGATCTGATTCTGGTTTCTCTGAATGAACGCTCAAGGTAGTCTGAATTATAGAGAGAAAGGGGAGGAGGAGAAGAGAAAGAAGGGCAAGGAGGTGGGGAGGGAGAGTAGGAGGGAGGGAGAGAGAACCACAAAAGATCAGAGACTTTGAATTCAGAACTTGCCTCTCACTGAACAGAGACCCCAGTGGTCTCCAGTAGAATTAGAATCTGCTTTGGCTAGATGCTCAATGGCATTATACACTCTTAACAAATTGTTGTCAAGTATCTTTAAAGGTGATAAACACACGAGAAGGCGCTGGAATTCAAAGTGACTAAGACGCTCCTGGTTTCTACCCTCACAGATGATACAGTCACAGGGCAAGCAGGCAGGAGGCAAGAGAAAACACACCACACACCACCAAATGCAATGAGAGAGCAGAATGCTCAGGGGCAGAAGGAGGAAACTGCCCACTCTGGGACAGGAGAGATGCCTCGGACAAAGACATCAGGAAACTGACAGGAGTGTTTTGGTTGAGGAAAGAGTCTAGGCCGAGGAAACAGTACCGATGAAGGACAGTTAGCCAAGATGTAAGTTAACCTTTAACCTTACTGTGCTCAGTCCTATCCTAGAGAAAGAATTCTAAGACCCAATGATGACAAAATTTGTGTTTATTCAAGAAATGGAATCCTTCAATGGCTAACAGGCAATACTAAGAAAACAGAGTTATGTTTTGAAGGAGCACAGGGAGGAAGGAAGGCATGTTCCTAGGGTGCTGAGTTGGGTCAAGCAGCTCTTCTGCCTGATCCATGTGGAAGGCATTCCAAGGCTTCCAGGAGATTCCTGAAACCCAACCCTTCATGAACTGTAGCTTATCTACACACACACACACACACACACACACACACACACACACACACACACA
>CAJQZJ010033165.1:1809864-1834339 GCA_907164525.1 Lophiomys imhausi
ACACACACACACACACACACACACACACACACACACACACACACACACACGACAGATTTACAGTGAGGCACAGGAAGAGATTAATAATAACAACACAAAGCCGAAACAGAATAATTATGACTATAAACCGGTATAGTTAGGTGAATGTCTTTTCTCTCTCAAGATACCTTATTCACCACACTTGCCCTTCTTCCTCTAATGATGACATGAGTCAATAATGTCCCTATGTGGTGAGTGAATGATGGAGCATTGGCCCTTCCACAGAGTTTCTTCAGCAAATATTACAGTAACGAGATGGCTAAGAGGAGATCACGGTGGGTAACAGATACAACATGGATATGCTGGGTAAAGGAAAGGTCACATCCTACACTGGGTGGTATTGGAGGGGATGAAATTTTATCACATTACTCATGTGGCACACAATGTAAAACTTGCACATTTTTTTTTGTGGAATTTTCCACTTAATATTTTCAGACCCTGTCTGGCCATGTTTCTAACTGAAAAAAAAAAAAAACTGTGAATAGGGAAGACAAGTATGTAGCACAACCACTGAATGCAGGCTTTAAATGCTGGTGAGATGGCTCAGTTGGTTTTAAGTGCTGTGTGTGCATTCCTGACAAGCCAAGTTCAATTCCCTCCAACCACATACACATACACATGTAATAATAAAAAATAAAGCTAAAAATAGTAGGTTTTATAGTTTATCAAGTATTTCAACAAGTCAACCAAGTGCCCAAGGATGAATCAAAGAGCTAAACTATGTGATACATACTACATGTATAATATATATATTATAATATATATATTATACATGTATAATATAGATTATCACTCATGCATAAAAGGATGACATCCTGTCACTTGCCAGTAACACAGACAGAACTAGAGGACACTATGTAACATGAAGCAGGATAGGCACAGACAGAAAAGCAGTGTGTGGACTTATCTGCAGAATAAAAGGTGGTCATTATAAGTAGAGTAGACTGAAGGTCACTATGGGTAGGAAGGGAACAAAGGAGGGAAGATGAGGAAAGCAGGGCAATGGCCACAAAAGGACAGTTGGAGGGGAGTAGCCTGCTGTGCGCTGGATCCTGTACGTCTCCTAAAGGCTCCAACAGGAGTGGAAGAATTTTTCAGAAAAGGGACATATTGGAAGGACATTAGGCTGTAGGGAGAGGGCCCTGAAACCAGACAGAGTGGACACATAAACAAGGACCCCAGGTGATGGATCTCCTCTGCAGGATAGACTGGGCTACCATTGGCTCAAGGCAAGAGAGACAAATAACCATGGGTTGAAACCTTGGAAATCCTGGCCCCAAATAACCTTCTTCCGCATAAATTGTTTATTTTAGGTATTTTTTTCACAGTGATGGGAAGGTATACACACCTCTAATGGAACTCACTCTGTAGATCAGGCTGACCTTGAACTCGGAGAAACCTATCTGCCTCTTTCTTCGGAATGCTAGGATTAAAGGTACCTGCTGCCATGCCCAGCAAATTAAATTTCAATGTTTTGGCTTTTATTTTTGTTTGGTTTTTCAAGACAGGGTTTCTCTGTGTATCCATGGCTGTCCTGGACTTGCTTTGTAAACCAGGCTGGCCTCCAAATCACAGAGATCTGCCTACTTCTGCTTCCGGAGTGCTGGGATTAAAAGTGTGTGCCACCATGCCTGGCAATTACAGACAGCTGTGAACTGCCATCTGGGTGCTGGGATTTGAACCCAGGTTCTTTGGAAGAGCAGTCAATGCTCTTACCCTTGCAGCCATCTCTCCAGCCCTCGGCTTTTTTTAAAATTTAATTTAATTTTATTTTATTATTTTGGTTTTTCAGGACAGGGTTTTTCTGTATATCCCTAGCTGTCCTGGACTCACTTTGTAGACCAGGTTAGTCTTGAACTCACAGAGATCCGACTGCCTCTGCTTCCCAAGTGCTGGGATTAAAGGTGGGCGCCACCATATCCGGTGGCTTTTTTATTTTTAAAGACAAAATGAATCTCTGTGTTTTCTTTTTTTATCCTTTAACTTAAGCCAGTGTTTCTTCATTAAAAAAAAAAATGGAAAAGTACTTGTGCTGGCTAGTTTTGTGTTATGACTTGACACAAGCTATAGTCATCGATGAGAGGAGGGAACCTTCATAAGATCCAGCTGTCAGTAAGCCTGTAGAGCATTTTCTTAATTAGTGATGGATGGGGAGGGTCCAGTTCATTGTGGGTGGTGGTCCTGGGCTCTATAAGAAAGCAGGCTGAGCAAGCCAGTGAGCAGCACCCCTCCATGGGCTCTGCGTCAGCTCCTGCCTCCAGGTCCCTGCCCTGCGTGAGTTCCAGGGGTGGATTGTGACCTGAATCTGTAAGTGTGCCGAAGCCTTCCTCCCCATGTGTTCATTAGCGCCTACCGCAGCGGTGGTCACCCCGGCTAGGACAGCACCTTACAGTGAGTAAGGAGATTATCCAGCTGGTTTTAATTAATGATTCAATTTCAAAATCTTAACACTTTATTTTTTTTTTATATTCCATCTAACAACCAGGAACTAATTACATTTTTGAGGCCTGAGTCCAATTTCTGGGACTACAGGATAACAAACTAAATTATAGAGCCATGAAGCACCATTTGTGTGCTAGGCCCTGGAGAGTCTTGCCCCTTTTCACTGAGGCTTCTGACCACTTATGATAAACTCAAGCTCCAAGTGTGCCTGGGCAATGAAAACCCAATTCTCCCACCGACCTACTGTTACTAGTTTCTACTGAGTAGTACCAAAATCAGTCCTAAAACTTAGTAAAGAAGCAAAAACAAAAGAAGCAGCTGCACTTACCTTTGTTAAGATGAACATTCTGATTAGTATAAACAGCACACCAGACATGAAGCCAGAAAGAAGTGGGGATATAAACCAGGAAGCAACTGAATGATTAAAAAGAATATCCCGTGAACGTTAAGGTTTACACTCAAGTATATTTAAACAACACAAGAAGCAACATGTCACATACATTAACACATATTGCCAGAACTCTATGCAGTGCGCCAAAGCTCAAGAAACGCTCCCTCAAGTACAGCTCTCCTCGGGCACACACACAGTCACACATAGCCGGTTACCCCGCTAGGTGCCGAGGTTCCATCCACCAAGCTCGAGCCTCAGTTTACAGATTAGTTTGCTCTAAGCAAGCGGTTCTCAGCCTGTGGGTTGCAACCCCTTTGGGGGTCGCATATCAGACATCCTGCATATCAGATATTTATATTATGATTCATAACAGTAGCAAAATTGCAGTTATGAAGTAGCAATGAAAATAACTTAATGGCTGGGGGTCACCACAACATGAGGAACTGTATTAAAGGGCCGCAGCATTGGGAGGGTTGAGAACCGCTGCTCTAAGCCACTTAGTTGGCTTTATTAACACCCGTGGGGTCTGTTGTCCCAACAGCAAGGGCTACGTATAAGGTGGGTGGCTTTCTGTTTCCACTAACCACATCCAGCTTGGTGCTTTCATCCCGACATCTAGTGACTAGAAATCTCTAGTGCTGGTCTCTGCTGGGTGGTTCCAAGTTCTAGCTACACCCAGAAACCACCTGGGAGTTTTGAAATACAAGGGATGCTCTGGCCCCAGTCCCAGAATTCTGGAGGTGCAGAAAAAGATCGCGGTGTGGACACTTTAATTGCTCTATCAGGTAGTTCTAATGGGTTAGAGTTGAGAGCTGTATTTCCAGAAGCTTGGGACATAAGGCGATTTTCATGGTGGCCTGTGGCCCTGGTTGGCAGGCCAGGGATCCATTAGGACCTACAGTTCCTAAGGCTACACAGGTTCTAGGAAACAGCAAAGTGCGGGACAGGGATGGTACTGGTCACTCAGAGTGGCATGCTACAGACGGGCCTCAAGAGGACTCGTCACTAGCTTAGTGTAAGCTGGACCCCTGGAGTGGGGTGGGGTCTGCATGCCTGCAACCAGAAGGACCCTGCAGTGCTTCCTCCAGGAGACAGACCTGGGCAGCTTGGGGCTCAGCAAAATAAATAGCACTCGCTTCATTCGGAGGCTTCGCCATGACCATGAGCATTGACTCTTGGATTTGAGGCTTTTCCTCACTTAGGCCCTAGTCTTTCTCAGGCCACTATGCTGCCTTCAGTAATAAATTTCTCTTCTTGGCAAGAACAGATAAGATCTTGATTTTCAAAGGTAGGTGATGCTGAAATGTTTCATAAGAGTGGAGGAAAAGTGACATGTCACAGAGAACTTGCTCCACTAAAAAAAAAAAAAAAAAAAAAGGAAAGGAAAACACATTACCTACCTATAAAATACAGCTCTAAACCTTAACATTTGAGGGAAAAGTATTACAAAAGTAGCTTTCAATATAACTTCCTCTAGAAAAGGTAAACTAAGGAAGACGGCAGTTACCAATCTTGACGAGCTCCATCCACTGAACCCCTTTTGTGCCAATCGCCACAAGTGAGAATCCTATGGTGGAGCCGACTATGCAGTGAGTTCCCGAGATTGGAAGTCTCAGGAAGGATGCAATCAACTGCCAAACAGCTGAACCTGTAGATGGAAAGATTAATTAAAACCCTAGATACTCAAGAAAGCACCTTAGCTACCTGGCAGGGACAGAGTATCTGTAACATGGCCAGCCCAGAGTTGAAGTTTGCATGGGCTGTCTTCTTAAAAAGTGCTAATCGCTTTGTAATCACAATTAACAGCTATCACAGGAGGGGGAGGGTGTCAATGATGATTGTTCTGCTGTGAAATCTGGCCACGCTAAGCAAGAAATTAAAAGACACCACACATAATAAAAATTAAAAAAAAAAGAAAAAAAGAATACAATGGGAGGATGTTTTGCTCTGTCTTGTAGTCCTTAATGAGACAAGCTTGAGCGTGACTGTACTATATTAGTCCACATAAAAGAGAGTAACATTGCCCTTTGATTTTGCCTCACATGGGAAAAATAACTGCCATGGTTAACCTGATACTAGGCGTCTGCTCTCAGATCATGTTTGCAATCCTGGGAGTTCTGAGTTTGGCCTTGGTTCTAGGCTTGACGCTTTTCTAGGTTATAGATCACTACAGACATTTTCACAAATGGATCATATGTGGCAGACAGCACTGAGAGAATCAGCTGGGAGCAATCCCTTTCGGCTGCAGCCGCTGAAAAGGGAAAACAGAACATCAGGCAACAACAGGCCTAGGTTGGTAAAGTGGACTATTGCTAATCCCAAATGTTAACTCTGAAAATCAGCTTGCCTGGCAGCAGCAGTGTCCTTAAGCACTCTGCTGGCCTTTTCTTCAAAGATATCCAAGCAGTGGAAGGGTCACCTAGGGCCACGTAGGTCCCAGTGTACAAGGCAAAGTGGACAGCTGCTCCAGCAAGGGCCAGTGCTGACCTTTGAGCTGAGGTTGGGTGTGGCGCCATATCCATCATGATGTGTGTTCAGTGAAGAAGGGGTCATCCACGTGCTACCATAAGGTAGCAAGTCTTCAGGGTAGCACCTGCCTTTTCCCGACAGCTCCCTAGGCCCCACCTCTGTGACCTGGGCCAGCCACAGCTGACCATCCCAGATGCCGGAATTTGAATTCTCAGGTTGTTGGAAGCCCTGTTGGTGTGGGTACTTCTTACACATAAAGCCAGTTAGATCATGTTTCCAAGGCCAGAACCATAATGTAATGTAAGAGTGTTAACTTTGCGGTCTTACGATATTCATGTAAAGTTAGCCCTAGTGCTGTAACTCACCCACCACACTTGGACTACGTCTTCCTTCCTGAGAACTGCCATCATTTTTCTCGTGGACTTTATAAATTACAATGAGAGGTGGGATCATGGGCAGAAGGAATGAGGGACAGAGGAAAGGAACAGCAGATGGGGCATGTTTGCATGGGGGCCAGGAGCCACTTCAGCCTGGGGAACTGCTGAAGGGGTACAGGGTCACATGCATGTCCAGAAGGAGACGGGAGAAAGACACTCCAACATGAGAGAAAGGCATCCTACAGAGAGGAAAGGGACAAACTGTGGAACAAAGACACCAAGGGAAACAGGGAAAATGGGAGACAGGCTTCTCTGAGGTTCCAAGGAGGGTGTGGAAGATGACGCAGAGGGGAAACAAAGGTGCAGGGTCACAGTGAGGGTGAGGGGCAGGTAAGCATAGGGTGAGAGCAGGCAGTGAAGGTCGAGGAGGCTTGACAGTTCTTAGTGAACTTCTTATGGTGGCTTGAAGAAATGGTTTACCTGTCTGTCGGTGTGGGCACCTCCATGAGGAGATGCTGGGATCTGAATTCTCAGGTTATTGGAGTGTTGGTGGCCTTGTACGAAGTGAGTTGATTTTCTATAGGGCTAAGCAAGGGTCTTAAAAGATAACTAGTTCAGGAAGTTTATGTGGGTTAACAGTAACTTCTTCTACTCAACCCACTTAACTCTGACACCAGGCCTTTAGGCAGCACAGGGGCCCTAGGTCTGGGGAGAAGTTGGAAAAGAACAGAGTGAAATGGAAAGAATAGAATAAAGACAGGGGTGACAGCAGAATGAAAAGACAAAGAGAGACAGGAAGAAAAATATGGAGGTGGAATGGAGAGGAGGATGAAGACAAGGAGGTTCGGGATTCTCAAGAGAATCAGCTTTGCTTTTGGTCAGTAATTGACATCTTAAATTCATGCAGCTCCCACTCCTAAGAGTTTGGTTTTTGAAACCTAGACAAGTCATACAAATCCCCAACCAAAAGAGCTGTGAAATCCATCTAACCACAAACCAAAAAGGAAACAACAGCAGCAACCCCCACCACCCAAACAAAACCAGAGAGAGAAACCCAAAGGAATTGTGGTATTCAGACAAACCCTCAAATTGCCTTGGTAAACCCAAATTCTAGTTGAGGTAAAAAAAAATCCTTTGCTCTTTGAATAACAGGACAGAGGCTGAGGGTGGGAAAAGCAGGAAATGGACAAGCTACACTGGCTGTAGGTCAGCAGCAGGACCCCATATTCTCCACAGGGAATTCTCAGTGGGGAGGCACGACGACCTCTTTGAGAAGGCTAGCCTCACCCTCAGAAGGCTCAACAGGAGGAAGAGCCTCAACTGAGGACTGAATTTGTCAGTGTTTTTCTTTATTCCTCCTGTTTTATTACTATTCAATACCTCTTTCTCAAAATTCTTTCAAAATTGTACAGTAAACAATACCTTATCAGAGTGTTCGCAGCCTTCCTAATGCTGCGACCCTTTAATACAGTTCTTCATGTTGTGGTGATTCCTCCAACCATAAAATTATTTTCATTGCTACTTCATAACTGTAATTCTGTTACTGTTATGAACCATAATGTAATAGTGTTTGTTTTCCGATGGTATTTTGTGACCCCTGTGAAAAGGCCATTCAACCCCAAAGGGGTCATGACCCACAGGTTGAGAACTACTGCTTTAATGAGAAAAATCTCAATTTTAGTTGACTATAATGAAATTATAGATTACACTGTAAACTAAAACCACAAAAGTTAAATTAATCAATCTTTTTTTCCCTGGTACTGGAGATTGCCAGGGCCTTGTGCATGCCAGGTCCTGATGCTGAACCACATCCTCAGCTCCCCAAATATCCTATATTACTGCTGTTAATGTTTGTAGTACTAGGGGTTGCCTTCAGGGCCTCATGCATGCTAGGTAAGCATTCTGGTCCAGAGGCACACCCAACCCTCTAAATACTGTCAAAGGATATCTACATGTTTGAAACATTCTATCATACAAGATAAAAGTCATTAGAAAAAAACAGAAATCAACTTTCAAGGTTGGTTACAGGTAAAATTTTAAAACACTGACTGATGAATATATATACATATATATATATATATATTCTTTTCTTTAATAACCTTAACATATCCCTAAAACAACAAATCAATATTTTACAAGTGGTAACCTGAGGCCCAAGTATATTTTAAAATGGCTAAAAATTTGAGAAAATAGATACTTGTTGGTAAAACCCATAAAGTACAGGCAATGAAAATTGTACAGTAAACAGTAAGAATTAAATCAGCCTCTGAACAGTCAAAGACCCACTCGTGGAGATGGCAATGGCAGCAAGGGAGATGGGCAAGCGGACACACTTGCCATTGGCACAGAGATTTAAGGCTACTCACCAACCATGGCACTCACTTCCCCGGCCATGAGGGTCTCCGCGGTCTCATTGTAGAGGTTCACATCAATGATGCCTTTCCGGATGGTCTCTCCTACTTTCGCCCCCAACAGCACAGAGCCAGCGGTTTCAAATACTGAAGCCAGAATGCATGCCTGTCTCAAGGTTACCACGCCAGAGCCCACCGCAGTTCCAAAGGAATTGGCAACGTCATTGGCACCAACTGAAAAGGCCAGGATGAAAGCAATAATAAAACCCAGAATGACCATCCACAAATACCCATCCATGGCCATTTTGGAAAATGAACTCTGGGGTACTTTTCTTTCGCAGAAATATTTTAAATAAACAAAATTTGAGGTTGCTAACTTTGGGAGGCCAAGAGTTCTTGTAAACAGTGAGTCTGTTCTTGAAAGTGCTGGACAACGTTGGAAGTCTGAAGAAATTGTTAACCGCTGGTTTTCAAACTACTATCAGTACAGTTCATTTGGTTATGTTCAGTCAGTGGTACAACACATTCCATATTTTTTCTCCCAGTCTGGGAAAGCTGTGATCTTTCTTCCTATAAAAAGAAGAAAACCAAAAGAAATCAATCCTTGTGAGTACCTGTACTGCCAGCTAATTCTTCCAGAAGGGAACTGCTTAAAGCCTGCTAATGGGATCCGTTCCAGGCATGTGACAAAGCTGACCACAAAGCAAGTCAAAGAACATTATAATTAGCCTCCCCCTCCAAACCAACCAGAAATAAAAGATAAATGCAAAACTGGCTTCTAAATTGTTGAATAACTATAGATCAACAGGATGCCGTATTAGGTGAAGTGTCATATGCAGTTTGAAAAATATGTTTGGTCATTTTTTCAGAGAATGGTTTCCCCAAATGAGCAAACCGATAAGGAATAAGACATCAAGTTGTATCATTTTTCAAATGCATGGAATGTGCCTGGCTCTGGTCACAGAATCCCACTGTGTGATAACGCAGGGTGAAGCTCATTTACACTTATGTGTCGGAATGATGCATTTTGTTCCTCCTCTGGAACAAGGTCACTCCTCCCAGGGGTGACAAAGGAAGAACTTTTGGGCCTCAGAGGAGGGGCAGAGAAAGCAAGATACAGCAGGCAGGGGCAGGCTGGTCACTGTTTGCTACCTCTCCATCTACTGTCTCTCACCTTTTCCAGGGAAAGCCAGAGCCCATACTTGCTCAGCAAGATTACCTCCCCCCCTCACTCTAGCTCTTCACTACCTGAAATCACAAAGCACAGCGGAAACCCAGAGCTTTGGTCTCTGTGGTAATTTGAATAAGAACACCCCTATAGGCTCCTGTTTCAATACTTGGTTCCCAATTGCTGGAACTGTTTGGGAAGGATTAGAAGGTGTGGCCTTGTTGGAGGAGGTGTGTCACTAGGGTAGACTTTGAGGTTTGAAAAGACTTGCACCATTCCAGGCTTGTTTTGTTCTCTTCTACCTTCAGATCAAGCTGTGAATTCACTGTTGTTCCTGCTGCTATACCTTTGTGCCACTGTCACAGACTCTGGCCCTCTGAAATATAAGCCCAATTAAATGTTTTCTTTTGTAAAGTTGCCTTGGTTGAGGTGTTTTATCACAGCAAACTGGAAAGTAACTAATTCAGTACTTGATGAGTCCCTGCCAGGAACAAACCCTCTCCCTGATAGCCCCCCAGCTCCCTCCTCACTGTGGTTATAGGAATCTGCTCCAATGTTGTGACTCAGGAGATTTACTGATCCTGGAGAAGAGCAGTCCTTTCTCTATGCCCTCATTCATCCCTGTTGCTCTTAGAAAATTCAACTTATCACCTCATTCATTCATTCATTCATCCATCCTTCATTCATTCACCTTTTAGGAGGCACGGCCTGTGTTCTCCCACTAGAAGACAGAGACCTTCATTCATTGCTGCAACTCCAAGGTGTAGTAATTACTGAGTTTGCTGAATAAACAAAGAAGATAGTAAGGAAGTGGAGACAAGTTGTTGCTTCATCCTCCCTGAAGGAGAGGAGATGCTACAAGAAACACACCTGGGCAGTCCTGGGGGCTTTGTAGCTGCTGTTCTGCTCTACTGTCAAGGAACCAGGTTTGCTTTTGTTCTGAATGGTGTGAGGCATAAAAAACGGAGCCCAGTAGTATGTTCCTTCATAAGTGTTTATTACATTGAGCTGAATGAAGAAGGCTCATCTCCCATGCCACATGCAGCATAACACTGTTTATCATCAACAGTAAGGCATTTGTAGGAGAAAAAGAATACAAAATTTTATATACATTATGATTATGGCAATATAAAAAGTTAGCATAAAAACACCAAAAAGAGGCCTGAGAATGTAGCTCATTGGTAGTGCACTTGTGTAACACACACGAGGTCTTAGATTAAATCCCTAGCATTGAGGGTGTATGGGAGGACAAAAGGAGGCACACTAATTGAGATTTTACTACTATGTATGTTTTTTTTATACTTTTCTTTCCAAAATGTATTTTGTAGCTACATACTTCTTAAATAAAAATAATGTACAATAAATGAACCTATGAACATATTGAGCTGTATATATGAAATGCAATCGTTATAAAATTAAACAAAATATATACTGATAGATCCTATAATTTTTAAGACGTTTATTTTATTCAGGCTCCATGTGAGACAAATGGAAGGCAGCTTTCAAGGCAGAAGTTAACATTCCACTGATGGAGGTTTATTAATATGACTAGTATCAATATGTATGGGGGAGGCTGGAGTGATGGCTCATGTATTGCTCTTCCAGGACCTGAGTTTGGTTCTTAGCACCAACATTAGGTGGCTATGAGCCACTGTAACTGTAGCTTCAGGATAGCTAGTGCCCTCTTCTGCTCTCTGTGGGTATCTGGAATTCATGTACACACACACACATGCAAAAATAAAAAGAGAGAGACCACCGTTCTTTCTCTTAAAACATCTTTTTTTTAAATGAAATCCTTTGTTGGCAACATAATAAGAGTGGAATGGAATGGCTATGGCACAACGGGGGCTACAGCACAGCAGTGGAAACAGACTACAATCAGACAACAATGTAAATAGGTGATTCTATACTGCTGACTAGCACCACATGAGCGCAGAAAATAGAGTATGACCTTATCTAAGGGCAGGGAAGGGCTTATGGAGATCTCAGAAGGGTACATTACCTCTGCCACCATTAATTCCAGTCAACTCTCATGGAGGGAAGAGCAGGGGATTGGGGGAAGGCAAGGATGAGGGAAAACATGACAAAAACTGAGCTGGACCCACTTTAAAGACTAGCAGTCACCATATGAACAATGTCAGTGGGAGGTTTGCTTTAATCACATGGAGTTGATAAGATCAGACCTGGTGTGTGTGCTTACATGTTTATTTATTTTTGATGTGTGAGCCCACATTCCAGGGTGCAAGCAGGGAGGCGAGAGGACAGCTAGTCAGTCTCTACTATGTGGATCTTAGAGATCACACTGGGATCACCAGGCTTGGACATGAGCAACTGGACTTGCAGAGCCATCTTGCCAGCCCAGATGCAGTATAAAGACCATTGTGGCTGTGGTGTGGAGAACAAACTGCCCAGGAGACAAGTGTGAATATGGGCAGCCCATGTGCTGAAGCCAATGAGGACCCTGGATTAGAGTGTAACAGGCAGATGACGGGGAAGAAAGTGATGTCGAGTCAGTTATGGGCTAAGAGGGACTGGACTGAAAAATAATGACGTGGGCTTTTTCTTCGTCCTTGTTGGCTGTTGACTTTCAGTGACAGAACAGGGGTTGGTGACAGGCTCTCTTGGATACGCTGCACATAGAGATCACTAGAACATCAGAGAGAGCAGCTGGTGACACACCAAACCACTGTGTCATTTTGCTTTGTTTGGGTGGGAAGTTAGTCGGTTTTTTTTTTTTGTTATCTTTGGCACCAATTCCAGCCCAGACATTCCCTTTCCTACGTTCCTAGGATCTAATGCCTTTTTTTTTTTTTTCTTTAAGTGCACCACATAAATGTCATGGACAGATATGTAGCTGGGAAAACACCTACACACAGAAAATAAAATTTTGGAAAAAAAAAAAAGCTAAATCCCCTACCTCACACTAAAACAATCTTATACCCACTACTGTTGATACCTTTAACATGACTTTGTTCATCTTTGTGTATGTCATGCCCTAACCACTGTACTCATGGTCAATAAGTGCTGGGACGAGGAGAAAGAATTGTCACTCTTTTGTAATCTAAACAGTTTCTCCCTATATATCCAAAGCACTTTATATCTATAAGGACTTAAAAAAAACACTTTGGTTTTCTCCCTTTCTGTTTATTTAATTTTTATTTTTATTAAGCTCAGGTGAAACAAAACAAAATGTACAAATAAACACACCAGATAAGAGATTAGCTCAGTGGCTAATGCCGGTTTTGTTTTTTGCAGAGTACAGGAGTTTGGTTCCCAGCACTCATAGTAGGAGGCTCACAGCCTGTAGCTCCAGCTCTGCAGGGTCTGACACCCTCTTCTGGTCTCCTCAGGCACCACGCTCAAATGCACAAACCTACCCACAGATAAGTACACACATAATTAAAAATAAACCTTAAAAAAAAACCCACAGAATCTGAAGCACAGAACAAGATGTTAATGCTTCCTTAACTGAGACCTTGACAAGCTAAAATGCCATGAAGAAATCTGAAATGTTACCTTTCCAAGAATTATAGATGCCCAAGTTCAGAGCAGTTGAGAGCCGAGGAGGTACTGTATATGAAGGTATTGATGATATGAAAGCAGAATTTTGAAGATGAGTTAACACCGACTCATTCAATAAATGACATTGGGACAATTGGACCCTGGCTATCTGGAAGGGGGAAATGCCAGACTCAGTGGCTGAAATGACCACTCAGTAACGTACTGCTTGTTCATCCTGAAGACTCAATAATCCCTAATACCTGCATGTTATCTCACCAGTGTAGCTCCAGTCCCAGGGGATCCGAGGTCTCTTTTTGGCCCTCGAGGGGACTACATAAATTTTATGCACAGATATGCACGTTGGCAAACGCCTACACACAGAAAATAATAAAATCTTTTAAAAAAAAGCTAGAGTTCCATCCTCACACCAAAATAAATGAGCTTTAAAATTAAAACTGAACCCTAAACAGAATAAGAAAAGATACAAGTAAATATTCATTTACTATTTGGCTCGGAAAGCTTAGATATAATATGAAGGCAATTAATAAAACTGAAACAAACAAACCAATGGTGGAGTTCATAAAAATGATGTAAGGAGACAGGTTTCCTTTTTAAAACGATTTTTTATATGTGTGAGTGTTTGGCTTGCATGTATGTAAGTGAAAAACATTCTCAGACTATTTTTGGACATACTTAAAACTATTTTAAACCAGGAATGTGAAGGAATTGTGGCCCCAAATACATTTATGGAAAATGAAGTTTGGAAAAGATCTCTGCTGAGGGATGCTGCTAGAGATTTTTGTAGTTTATATGTAAATAAACATTTCACACACACACACACACACACACACACACACACACACACACACATATTTAATTTTATTTTTTTGAGGCAGGATCTCATTATGTAGCCCCAGTGGGCCTGGAATTCACTATGTATACCAGAGTGGCCTTGAATGCTGAGACTAAAGAATAAGTTACCACACCCAGCTTTTATTTTTTTAAACACACACACACACACACATATTGAACAGCTTTGTTTTGAGTTATGGTCTTCTGTCTCCTAAGTTGACCTCAAACTCACTATGTAGCCAAAGATGACCTTGAACCTCTGACCCTTTCGTTTAGACCTCTCAAGTCTTGCGATGGCAAGAATGCACCACCATGTGGTACTGGTGTTGCAAGGACTGGCCCCCTCCCACCTACTTTCCATCATGGTCTCCAATCATCTTTACCTGAAAGTTCATGGACTTTGCTCAGTTATAGCTTCCTTTCAAAGGTCAGGTCCCCTGAGAGAATAACCTTCACTGATTTTCCAAATCCTTTCTAAAAGGCAAAAATGCATCATACCTACTTCCTAAAAAATGTAAGACCTATTTTCTCTGAAAGCTGAAACTAAATCTTGACACTTTGAATGAAGAGAGGTTCCTACCTTTTCAACAGTATGATGGATTCCTTGGTGACTCTGCCACATGCAGTGACAGACTCTCCAAACACAAAATCACTAACTCTTCAACAAATAAAACAAAAAGAAACATTCATGTTTGGCATCGTATTCTTTGTAGACCACCACAGCAGAAGAAAGTGTGGCTTTTAACATTCCGCACACAGATCTTGTCATAAGGAGTTTCTACTTGTATCATTCTTGAATGACACACAAGCATCCACATTACACTTTAAGATGGTTGACAATAACAGGTAGGGAAAGGTGGCACTTATAACCTAGCACTTGGGAGGCTGAGGTGGGAGGGTGATGGATTTGAGACCATCTTGGGCTACATAGCCAGCCTGTCTATATATATTAAAGACAGAATCACACACTGGACCTGGAGCTCACTCATGCGCCAGACTGGCTGGCTACCCAGCCTCTGGGATCCCTCTGTGTCAGCCTCCACATCCACATGGTGCTTGGGTACAGATGTTTGTCTGTCCCTACCCAGGGTTCCGTCTTAGGGCTGGGGACTTAAGAGTCTCATGTTTGTGAGGCTAGTGCTTCGTGTCAGCCCCTCAAACCATCTGTAAAGCAGCGTATTTACAAACACGCAGAGCAGTCTGGGGAAACAAGGGAGCCTGAGGAATATTTTGATAGAAGCAAAATTAGGGAAGAAAGCAAGAATGGAAGGAAAAGAGGAGAAAGAAGAGAGAAAAGGTCGGACAGTTTAGCCAAACGCAAGAACAGACTCAGACACAGCAGAAGTAGGAAGATGGATGTTTCCTCAGTGGGAGCCAGGAATATGAACAGCCCGAGGATGAAGATGAAAGACGGCACCTGGCACTGAGGGCTTAACTCTGGAAAAGGATGGGAGGGACAGCTTGCTGACATCTTGCCACTTCTTTTCTCTCCCAGGCTGTAAAAGGGAACGTTTGTCTCTCTTCTGTGGAGAAGGGAAAGAGCACATGACCTGCTGGCAGGGCGCCGTCCCCATTCCTGTCTAGTTAGCTACTAGTGACCCCACTCTGGCAAGTCGTCTCAGAGACTAGCTGGGAGATGGGGAAGATGGCGCATAACCACTGATTATATGCAGAGAGAAGCCACGGCATGGCAATGGCTGGCATCATTATTAGCAGGTAACACCTGGGGGCAACGGAAACTCAGGCCTAATCCTACTTCTGTTTGTACTGGCAATGGGCCTTGGCTGACTCACATGCAAGTTCTAAGCCAGTTTGTTCTTCTGTAAAATGTGGATGATGGTAATATTCCTGTCTCTTCCAAAAATTAGAGTGAAGCTAAATCTAACGATATGAAGTATTTTGTAATTGTGGTGTGCTTCTGTAACCTGGAGGAACTGGCTTCACTGAAGGCAAAGGGAAAAGTATAAGGATACAAAGTATAAGGATCTCCTAGCAAGATCTTTCTCAGTCGGTGCCTCTCCATGCCCTGCCCCAGCCCTGTGGGAGTCACCCCAAATCCTAGAAAAACCCTCCTCTTGCAGTTCCAGGCCATGGCTTTTCTTTGGCTGAAGAGTGACACATACAGTGTAAGGGACAGGGACTCCTGGGGTTGTGGTGGGGTGAAGGGAAGTAAAGAGAGATGTTACAAAGCAAGGAAAAGCTGAAAAGCCCTAAGGGAAAAAAGTACTCAAAATGGTATGGTAAAGCCATAGCTGGGGCATGGTTCCAGGCCAGTCAGCCAGGGAGGCATATCTCTAGACCCTGTTTCAAAAACAGAAAAAAAAAAAAGTAAGGCCACATAGGTAGTTTGGCAGTTCCTTACAGAGCAAAGTGTGCTAACTAACCAGTTGGACTCATCTTAAAGGGTATTTACCTGAAGGGCATGACGACACTTGTCTACACTGGAAATATTTGGTTTAACTTTTAAGTATGGTAGCAGTTACATTACTGCATTTTTTTCAGAACTCATGAAAATATACACTTAGAATATGATGAGCTTTATTGTATACAAATTAAAACTAATCCAACAGAATCCAGGTCACACAAAGTAGTATTTTCACTCTTGATAGTTTTTCTTTCCCATACTGTAGGTATTACCCACTCGCAATTCCTGTATGTTAAATAAAACAGAAAGAGTGGTTCTTCCTACTTACTGAAAAGGAGACACTTCCATAGAGACACCATAAAACTGACCATTTAGGGATGGAAAGTGCACGAGGACCTACCTGCATGTTGTTTCCCAGCCCCTGTATAAGAAGCAATGGCTCATGCTCACAACCCCAGCACCGGGGCGGCTTCCAGAGGCCAGCCAGGCTGGCCTGATTGGAACTCAGGTTCCAGTGACAGACCCGCTCTCAAAAACTAAGGTGAACAAGGCATGGTGGCATACGCCTTTAACCCCAGTATTTAGGAGCCAGAGGCAAGAGTAGTTGCTTTGTGAGTTCAAGGCCAGTCTGGTGTATATAGCAAGTTCCAAGGCAGCCAGGCCTACACAGTGAGATCCTCTCTAAACACACACACACACACACACACACACACACACACACTACCACCACCACCACCACCGCAATAGCAACAAAATAAAACTAGCTAGTTCAACCACCAAGGATCATGTTTGAAGCAATGGCATCAAGAGGCAAAGAGAAACCAGAAACTGAAAGATGTGTTAACACAGTACTGTGTGAAACCTCCCTTCCCAGGGGAGGGAGGATACAGCTGCTGGGCCAGGCCCTGACTTTCTCCCAGTCCAAGACTCTGTCTTATACTGGTTGCCTTCTGTGACAGAACCATGACCACGTGTAACTTATGAGAGAAGAGCTTATTCTGGCTTATGATTCCCAAGGATGAGAGTCTAACTTGGTGTTGGGCATGGACGTAAAGGTGAGGCAGCAGGAAACTGAGAAGTCCGTCTTTTACCAGAAATATGAAGCAGCCAGTGTGAACTGGAGACAAAGCCCAGGACCATGACTGACTTCTTCCAGTCAGGCTGTATCTCCTACACTTCCTCAAACAGCATCATCAACTTAGGGACCAAATGTTCAAATACTTGAAGCTATGGGAAACATTTCTCCCTCAAACTTCTACAACCTCCATGGAGAAATAGCTGGGCCCTTCCATGAAGGCAAGTACAACGCTTGAATCCTAAAGGTACAGCCCCAAGTCCTTAGTGTTACATTTAGCAGGAGAACCTTCGTGTGGTGCCATGGATGGAAGCTATTTTAAATCTGGGCCTGTGAATCCTTATACCAAGACTGAAGACATTGAGAACGCAATAAAAGCATCACCCTGACTGGCAACTCCAATATCAATTCTAAAATTAGTTCTGTGCAGCTACCTATTGTGTGTCTGTGGTGTAACGCAACATTCTGTAATGTTGTCACCCAGACTTGCAATCAGAAATGGTTCAGAAAGTTCTAAGAAATAGCACTTATTTATTTTGGGTAGGGGTGGTCAGAGCACGAGCTTTTTAAAAAGTATAGCATTTTTGTGACTCATTTGAGAAACTCACATATGTATGGAATGTATTTTGATCAAACTTACCCTTCACTCTCCCTATAGCTCCTTCCAGATCCATCATCACCCACTCACCCCTTTCAGATTTGTTTCTTTTTGTTTTTTTTTTAACCCTGTGTCCTGTTTGTGCTGTCCATATCTACATGGATGTGTGGCAGCGATCCAACAGAGCACAGTCAGCCTACCGAGGATCACACCCAGGACGAAAACTACCTCCCTACCCTCCACCCAGCAGCCAACCACTCACTGTCTATAGTTTTTCGGCTAGGAGGAGAGGAGAGGGGCTCATGAACTCCTCACCACTCCACGATATGGTGCTGACTGGCTTGATTTTGTACTGGTAACCGCTGCTACTGTTACTCCATGAGGGCAGTGTCCTGTCATGGTCAGAGGACAGCCTCGCCCTGGCCTACCTCAACCTCTGGCTCTTACAGTCCTTCTGTTCCCTCTCCCTCCAAATCCCCTGAGCCCTGGGGAGTGGGAGGTGGTGGCAATGTGATGTAGATGTTCCATTTATGGCTGAGAACTCTGTACACACTGAGACTATGAGAACCCCAGCGATGCGCTCTTGGCCATATTCGCAGTACTAGGCACGTGTTTCCCCTGTGGACCAACCTCACAGCACTTATTTTCATATAGGAAATGGTTGTCATGAGCTTGCCAGGCTGGGCAAGCAAGGCAATTTCAGTACCCTGTTTTGAATGAGAACTACCCAGGTATTTTGACGCTACCCTCAAATGTTTGAGAACTTAAGTAATATGAAATATGAAAAAAATACTGACATGTTTACTGACAGAGGGTCATGTACTATAAACATGGAAAAAAGGAAACCAATGACTTTAGATAGGGGGCTGTCTGAGAAAATACTGGAAATGTCTTGCAGATGAAATATTAATGTAGTCATTAAAATAAAACGAGTTTTCCACGACACTGGCACATGTGTGTGGAAGTGAACCAGTGTGTACACAATGGTATAGCCATCTGAATTCAACTGGTAGTAAGACTGAGGAAGCATCTAACCTCCTCACCTCCCATCTGTGAGTAGTTCTAGAATCCTGCAGATGCTCGTGCTCTATGACCAAGCTACAACTTCAGCCCTTCTTCATCCAGCCCCTCTTGACATCACCGACATTTCCTACTGTAAGCAATTATCTTTATCACTGGAAGACTTCAAAATATCACAAGGCAAATTTTTTTGTGTGGAATGCACCACCAGCACACACTTGTTTCTCTGTACCAGACAAAATGAATTCATCATGTTTGCAGTAACTGTCTAGGGGCTCTCAAACAGTTTTCTCTCAAGCTAACTACCTACATATAAAACACATCTTACGTTCCTTCATGTGCTAATGTTTTACTTTTATGGGTATCTGACATCCTGGTCGCTGAGGACTTGGGTCTTTTCCCAGGTGCCACTCTGCAGCATTTGTCTACATTCAGTTACACTGGACCCTTCTCTCAAATCCCCTCTTTATCTTCCTTGAGCTTCTTTTGACGTTTGGCCATCTAGGCTGAACTGAATAAAAATGTCCTCCCAGTGCCAAGCACTGTCCAGGGGAGTTTCACTGACATAGTACTTGGGGTTAATGTTTACGTGAGAGAGCTTATAACTACTCATTTATCCCTGTCTTGGCTCCCAGAGCTAGAGAGTCTCAGGACACTGGAGTCTGAGGGGACTTGAGAAGCTAACTAATCCAGCTTTTGCCATTGTGAAGACATGACTGACACAAGACAAAGTGATTTTAAGTAACACAACTGAGTTGCCCTGAGTCAACATGATGGCAGGAGGAACTCAAGCGAACTATACAAAGAACCTATGGAGTGGAGTTCCTGGTTTGACACTCATCAGGGCTTCCTGGTGACTGCCATTCCTTCTAGGGCACTGATGGTCCATGGTCCTAGAAGCGGCAGAGCTGGGGGTGAGGAGAGGACAAGGAAGAAATGGACTACAAAGAGTGCAGCCAAGCCTGTGTCCTTGGACATTCTCAAGGTTACTTGATCCCTCCAAGCCTTGTCCAACCCTCTAATTCTACATCACTCAGAGGCCACAGGATTGGGAAGAGGCAGTTTTGCCCAGAACCAGGAACCACAAGATCATTTTGTGGAATGAGGTGGGTGGAGACTTCAGACCCATTCCCAAGCAGGACAAGGCGGTCTTTCTGATTTTACAGACGTGAACCAACTTACTTTTGCTCCGTCTAGCGTTTCCACCTCAGAGCCCGCCCGAGCTCTGGCTTTCTCCATTTCCTCCCCAGGCCCCACCCCTGCTTTACTTCTCTCTTACAGTTCTCTCTATTGACATCTTAATTTCTTTCCAGATCATAATTTTGTTGTTGTGGTTGTTATTTAGATGTTTCCCACAAGGACTTTTCCTGTCTTAGAAAGTACTATATAAATCTAACCTAATCTCTCGCTGAGTATATACATCTATATATATTTGTATTTTGAAACAGGGTCTCACCATGTAGATCAGGGTGGTTCTGAACTCAGATCTTTGCCCTTCCTCGGTGCTGGGATTAAAGACATGTGTCATCGTGCTTAGCCAAATAATTCTTAAAGGATAAACAATTAATTAATAAATAAAATCAATAGCAAAGACAATTAAAATGGGACAAAATTCAAGAAGTTAAGGTGAGATAGCTGAAGAGGAAATAATTTAGAAGGTACTATGTGAGTCTCTTGGAGACTATTTTTAAAAAGTTAAAAGGAGAGCAGGCCTTTTTTTACAGATATCTGAATGGAATCAGAATGACCGTATGGTGAGTTATTATAAATAAGCTTTTATTTTATATTTTCACTTTGAATTATTATATCTCAGTGAATCTATAAATTATTTGTAGTGATGGTTTACAAATTGATTACCACCATGGCAGAGTACTTTAGGTTCAATGTTGTTTGAAAGCGAAGGACAAGAACAAACAGCCAAGTTTTACGTATTCACTCCCACTGTAAGACAGATAAAGGTCTTAGCATTTGACCTTTTTGTGCTTCCCATATGTACTGGAGATGGAATCCCTGGGACCTGTTTTTTTTTTTTTTTTTAATACAAGAAAATATTTTCCTGAGCAAATAAATCACTTATCACATGAAACTTTTATCAACTGGCAAGCCTGGGATGGCTCGTTCTAATTCTGTGCCTGAAGTGTTGGACTACTGGCCAACCTCCAAGAACTATATTAAGGAAGTACTGTCCTCCCAGCTGCAGTTTAAAATGGAACCTTGCATATAAATAGATATCTTGGCTCTTACATACTTATTTGCTAATTCTGTTCTGATGGGTTGAGGGGGCTCAATAAATATACCGATGCTGCTCATACAATTTGATTTGGGGCTGTTAGGGAGAAGGATCAGTTGTTAAGAGCCCTTACTGTCTCAGAAAACTGGTATTGGATCCTAGCACCCACGCTGGGGGGCTCACAGATTGCCTGTAATTTTAGCTTCTGCTTCTAGCCCCCGTGGGTACACTCACAGACATGGACACTCTTGAGATACCACATAGTTTTTCTACTAATTCAACACAATGTAAATAAAGTTGACAAATGATTCTCTTTATTTCATGTTCAATTTATAGCTCCCTGTTTCTTGATCTCATTCCTGAGACTTTTTTCCCTTTATAAATGTTTTTTTCTTACATGTATAGGTGTTTCACCTGCATGTATGTTAGTGCACCATGTGTGTCCAGTGCCTACAGAAGCCAGAAGAGAGTGTGGGACCTGGAATTAGAGATAGTTGCGAGTTGTCATATGGGTGCTGGGAATTGAACCCAGGGTCTTTAAAAGAGATATGAATCAGGGTTCTTAACCAAGGAGTCATCTCTCCAGCCCATTCTTTTTTTTTTTTTTTTTTTGTTTTTTTGAGACAGGGTTTCTCTGTGTAACAGCTCTGGCTGTCCTGGACTCGCTTTGTAGACCAGGCTGGCCTCGAACTCACAGAGATCCACCTGCCTCTGTCTCTCAAGTGCTGGGATTAAAGGTGTGCGCCACCACGCCCGGCTTCTCTCCAGGCCATTCTTGAGACTCTTGAGCACAGGTTGCTAGGCAGCAGAACAAACAAGAGAGGACAGACACTTATGATATGGATTCAGACAGCGTCTTTCTCTTTAGTGTGGAGAACAGCCTGGCCGAGTTTCAGAAGCACTTCATTAGAAGTCTGGAGTTTTCTTCAAATGTTACCGATAATGTGCCAAACTAGCAGAGCGAACGGCCTAAACAAGACAACAACTTCATAATATTGCTCATCTGATTGCGGAGTCAGGTGGAAGTTTAGTGGCTCTCCATTTCTTCCATGGACAGTACCCAAACTGAAGTCTTTTTACTAAATTAAGAAGCGGTAAGAACTTGTTTGATAGTACCTTCAAAGAAACACAGACCTAACACAACAGCTGAAAACATAAAAGGGACAAGGCAGTTTCTAGATGTCTTTGAAGACCTTTCTTCACTTTGGGAGGATGCCGGCTCTTGACGCACAATCAATAGCCAGCTCCCTGGCTTCATCTTTCTTTGGCTGACTTGGACCAAGGGAGGATGCGCCGATGAAAATATAATTAGAAAATAACCAGATTCAAGCAACATTTTCATGATATCTTATGTAAGTTCAAAAAAGAAAGAAAAAGCAATATATAATTATTTTCTGTTTTATCATGCCAGAGCATCTGTGCAAGTCTGAGCAGGGAGATTCAAATCACTGTCTAGGGTCACTTTTTTTAGCCTGAAAGACAAACGAGAAAACCTTGAAAGCACTCAGAGAAAAGCAGCCCTTGCATACAGTAGGACTGCAGTGAAGTTAACTGGTCACGGTTACATTTCTTGTAAGGCAAGTATGCCAGCAATGAATTCTCCCAGTGTGTATTGTTTGGACACTTTATTTTGCTGTTATCACTTTTAAAGGACAGTTTTGCTGGTTATGGATCCTTTCTGTCATCTTGCTGCCTGCCTTTTGGCCTCAGTGGTTTTGAAAACATGACCAGTTAACCTCACTGCAGTTCTACTGTATGCAAGGGCTCTTTTTCTCTGAGTGCTTTCAAGATTTTCTCCTTTGTCTTTCAGTCTTTTGACTGAAATCACATGTCTGGATGTATATCTCTTTGTGTTATCCAGATTGGAGTTTGTTAAGCTTCTTGAATGTACAGGTCAAACGTGAAATTTAAATTTCATCAAATGTGAAAAGTTAAAGTACTTCAAATTCATTAATTACTTCTAAAAATTTCAGAAGTTTTTCTGCCCCTCTACTTTGTGTGTGTGCAGGTGCACATGAGCTGTGTGTAGGTTAGAGGAGATCGGGGACTGCTGTTCCTCAGGTATGAACCTGGAGTTTGAGACAGTGTCTCTCTTTGATTGCTCTACAACTTTGCCAGGTAGGCTATGCTGGCTGGCCAGCGAATTCCAGGGATCTGCTTGCCTGTCCCTCCCACTGTGCCATCCACTGGGGATTTCAAGCATATGCTACCCATGACACCTGGCTTTTCACATGAGATCTGAATTAGGGAAATCACGTTTGCAAGGCAAGTGTTTTAATAACTGAGCCCCCTTTCTTCTTCTTTTTATGTTACTATCAGTGTATTTCATAGTATTTCTAAATGGTTCTGTTAATTTTTCTTCATTCTTTTTATTCTGTATAACTTCTATCGCTCTTTTGTTAAATCTACTGAATATTCTGTCAACTTAAGTTCACTACAGAATCTCTCTAATTAAATTTCCCATTTGATTACCGTTTAACTCCTGAATTGTGGCTGACTGCATGCAACATTAAATCTTCTGACTTAATATGTTTCTGCATACGATTCGATAGTATGTCCAACTGCCATCACCACTCAGGTAAGTCTTCATCTGTAAAATTAAAATCCTAAACCCATTAAACAGCTCTCAGCTCTCTTCTCCCCTCAGTCCTTCACAATCAACACTTCACATTCTGCCTCTATGAGTCCCACCCAAGAGTTTCACATGCGTAGTCACAGAGCGAGCTTTTTGGTGACCGACCACTGAGCCTTGGTGGAGGGCCAACACTATTCATTTGTCATTATGTTATTTTACCCTCGATCATGTCTTCAAACCCATCCATGTTGTAGTACATGGCAGAGTTTCCTTCCTAAGACTGAGTAATTGATCCTTGTATGTGTATACCAATTTCATTTATCGATTTACCTACCAAGAGACATTTGGATTGCATAGCCTTTGGGCTATTATGAACATTACTGGTATTAAAATGGGTATACAAATACTTGTTTGATACCAGGCTTTCTTATACCTAGGAGTGAACTGCTGGGCTACCTAATGGTTCAATTTTTAAAGTTCTGAGAGACTGCCACAGTGCTTTCTAGCAGTCTTCCACTTTACTGTTCCCATCAACCATACCAGTTTCTCCAGTTTATTTTTCCATCAGTTTTCTTTTTCATATATACATAGCTATCCTAATAGGTTGAGGAGATACATCACTGTGGTTTTAATTTTTCTCCCCTCAATGATCAGTGATGTTGAACAGTTGTCATGTGTTTGTCAGCCATTTGTTTCCTTGGAGGGGTGTCTATTCAAGGCCTTTGCCTATTTTAAAATCAAGTCATTTGCTGTTTTATTATTTTTAAATTGTTGAATTTCATTTTAAGATAATATATTCTGAATACTAACCTCATCAGATGCATGATTGACAATATTGTCTTTGATTCTATAGGGTGGAGTATCTACTGTGTCTTTTGATGTATAGCCTTTAATTTTTATGTAGTCTAATAATAATGTTGCTTTGGCAATGGTGTTTTATCATTTAAAAAGCAACTAATGCAGATATATATTGTATGTGTGTGTGTGTGTGTGTGTGTGTGTGTGTGTGTGTGTGTGTGTGT
>CAJQZJ010033165.1:1839991-1862768 GCA_907164525.1 Lophiomys imhausi
GCCCCCTCTCTCCTCGCCCTCACCAAGCCCCCTCTCTCCTCGCCCTCCCCAAGCCCTCTCTCTCTTCGCCCTCACCAAGCCCTCTCTCTCTTCGCCCTCACCAAGCCCTCTCTCTCTTCGCCCTCACCAAGCCCTCTCTCTCTTCGCCCTCACCAAGCCCTCTTCTCTTCGCTGTGATCACAAAGAGCTTTGGACTAAAGGCTAGACAAGGTGTTTTATACTTTCATCAAAAGACAATTCCCTCAAGCAAAAACTTCAAAGGAAGGTATAAGAAAGAGCAAAGAAGTCACTAAATTAAGATGCATTTACATGACCTATAAAAAATAGTCAGGGGATCAGTGTGGGGGACTGTTAGGACACAATTATTGGCTTGCGAGAGGTATGAACTGCTACTTGCTCAAGTCAACAGAACTCATAAAATCCAAGAGAGCCGAGCCTCAGTGACTACATGTCGACTGAATAATTCAACTCCAAGAGCCTCCTATGTGTGCCACTGGATTATTTGCTACACAAAGGAGTGTCAAGCTGAACAAGCCCCATCCTGTGCCTCCACTGTGCTGTGTCTTCTTTGGGCCTTTCTCTAGTGCCATCTGCTTCTGATCATGGATTTCCCCACAGCATGCTACCCACAGACTTTTCTCTTCCAGTGCAGGTGCAAGAGTTGGGACACTAGTTAAAGTCACACTGGGCCCACAGCCACTTCTCTTCTGATACGGGTTTCAGGGAGACAGTGATTGATCTAGTCAACAGTCTGACACAGTGACCAGGGGCTAGCTTTCAGGTGGCTGTGACGAAGTCAACTGGGGAGGGGAATCTATCCAGCAACACTGCTAAAACCCAAGACAGCTGATACTACATATCGCCACTCTCATCTGATTTTTGTATCCTCATTTAAATCTGGTGCTGCCCGGAGCTGGAGAGATGGCATGGCAGGTACATGCTGTTTTTCCAGAGGGCCTGAATTCCATTCCTACCCCACAACACGCTGCTCACACCCACTCTTACCTCCAGCTCCAGGGAATTGATGCCCTCTTCTGGAATCCATGAGCAACTGCATAGATATGGCATACATTCACACAGACATAAATACAAACATACTTATAAGTAAAAATAAAATATTTTTTAAAAAATGTACTATCAAGGTGAGGATGTACTTCAATGGTAGAACATTTACTTTTAGCATGGTGTGAGGCCCTGGGTTCCACTTCTAGTACCGAAAAAACCCAAACAAACCAACAAAAAAACAAAACAAAGATAAGCCCTGCCTTAATTCTGAATTCAGAAAACTCAATGCAGTATTTTCCAGGTTAAATATTAAGAGACCAAAAGAAATCTGGAGCCAAGTCAGGGTTAGAAGGACTTTGAGAGGTCATTTGTCTCCTTACTTCTGAGAGAATATTAAAAACATTGCAAATGAATATAAATCCAGGTTTATATAAAAGACTCCAGGGGAGGGTGCCCAGCTAGCTCAGTCGGTAGAGCATGAGACTCTTAAGAAACTCCAGGGAGAAAAGATTACACTTTTCAGCATCCGTGTTCCCACTCTGTGATGCTTTTCTTCCTAATATCTCATGTAGTGAACTTCAGAATTGCCTTAGAAGCTTGGTAAAACAGCCCTTGGATTCCACCCTTGTTCCAAATCAACAGATCTTGGTGGACCTGAGGATCTATCTGTACGTTCCCAGTCCATGCAGATGCCAGCGATCACCATTGTTCTTTGGAGGAATGCACACATGTACGTGAACAAAAATGCAGGAGTCCCTCAGCCACTTTTTCTCCCTTCCAGGCTAAACAACAGAAGTCCTCTAACCTCTTATTGTAGCTATAATTTCTAACCCTTGATTTCCCTCCCCTCTCTTGAGGTTCTTTGTTGAATCGCTCCAAGTTTCTTTTAGATGTAGAGCCAAAACAAGACTCAGAAGCTGAGTCAGAGACCTGCCACAGCTGGGGTCAAGAATCGAATGATTTGACCAAATTCTTGTGAACACAGCCGTCAGGCTTTTGTACCCATGCCTGCCCTCCTAGCTCTCCTGTGTCAGGTGCTTCTGACTCTGTGAGCTGCAGTAATGTTTCACAGACCCTCATAATACTTACCTTCTAAGAAACTCAAGACTCTACCTTAAAAAAAACAGATAGATGACCCAGCATTTTAAGACAGAGCAGGGCGAGGTGACATCCAGGAGAGAATATATAACCTAGAACTCAAGGTCATATTTCCAAGTCTAAACAGTTTAGAAGAGGAGGCTGCTCTCCACTTGTCAGGTCAGATCTGATGCTGCCACCCAACGATAGCTCCAGGTGAAGTGACTCTTCAGAGCCTCCTTGGATGACAGGAAGGTGATAAGGGCTGAGTGGACAATCGGGGCCCTGGGCCACCTCACCTACCCCCAGCTAGGGCAAAACAGCACGGAACACAAAAGCCTGTCCCAATCCTATGCTGCAAATTCCCAGGTGAACTGACTGCTACTAAGCCCGCAGCGCAGCCCAAGCTCTCGGTCCCCACCTCTCCCTTTTCATATTGTCTTTTTGCCAATCTGTTTACTGCATGTCAGGCACTGCTCATGGCTAGCACGTGAGTTCTTTGCGAGTAGGAACTATGCTCTCTTTGTGTAGTGTGCGCTGTGGAGGTGCTGACTAACAACAGCCCCAGTATTTCCCAGAACCATCAGCATTCTTCCCAGCAGTCAGCTATTGTCTGGCGTTCACACAGGCACAGCTGAAGGCTCCAGTGCTCGCTCTTCTTTCATTTTACATAACATAGTTGAAACTAGGTACTCCACAACCTTTTTCTGCCGGATTGCCCTTTCAGAGAGAATATTCCAGGGATGTGGTCACCGACCAAAGGCAACCTGCTTCAGAACACAGTGGCTCATATCCACACAGCCATGATAGTGCTCGAGTAAAGCCGGATGCGGGCTCTGGAGAAGTAACTCGGAGGATGTGAGCCTCTGAGTGTTTGAGGCCTCAGATTCTGTTCACAGCCCCACAGGGAAGGACCAACTGACCTAAACAGACAGCCTCTGAGTGAAGGGGAGCCACATAAAAAGCTTCCTGCTGAGCTCCTCACAGCAGAAGGCTACACTCTGTAATTAAAGGGCTGGTAAAGTAAACTTACTGCCTCAGCAGCTGTCAGGTCAAAGCCTCTGGACAGCAAGATCTAAAGAAGCAAGGAGGGAGGGAAGAGGGCAGAGAGCTATTGAGAGCAGCTCCCACAGGGCCGGAGGGCAGATCTGGAGCAGAGAGGCAGCAAAGCAGGTGGGTCCAAGCTGGGCTCTCCCTGCCATATGGAGGCTGCCTGCGTTTCTTAGCGAGTAGGATCTCTGACAAGTATCCCTTCATGGACAGAGAGGATTCGAGGAGTACTGAAGAGAATCATGGAAGCAGCACTACCACTCACGTAATTCCATGTTGAGGGTCTCCTCTTCCACCCACCTAGTCTCTCAGCACACAGAAACCACTAATGCACGCTCTGGAAGTGCCCATGAGCTTTTTAACAACTTGCCCTAGAACACATACTGCTCATTAACAGAGAAACCTCTTTCTGTGACATTAAAAATGGATAAATACTAATCAGCTTTTCTTTGGGGGCAGGATTAAAAACTACAACGATCAAATTAATTTTAGCTTGAAAACTAGCACAACTATTGTAAGCCATTATACCAACGGCTTCTTAGGAAGGGCAACAGTAAGGGCAAGAGCTCTAGTATTCTTCTGATGACATGTACATTATGAAGCATGTGCTCGAACACAGTCCATTCTGCTCAAGATGACAGGAGTGACTTTTCTATTATAATTATAGATTTCTCTTCTGCTCAGAAAGCTAAGCTTCAAAAAATGTTTCTATCTAAAAATAGCCTAGGAATTCAGTTCTATTTTCAATTCTTACATACTTTTCCTACTAAATGCACTGCTGAAACATTTCCTTTCATTGTCCACACCTTATGTCATTTGCATTTAAAATCAGACAACATATCACAACATAGAAGCCTTTAAATACAGTTTTGCAAAATGGGGAAATGACATTCGCAGTACTAATCCTGGATTTGTCTCCGTCTTTGCTTATAGTAAATAGAAGCACAACTGTTTTATTAAAAATCTACATTCGTAAAGCAGGTGTAACTTACATGTTAACCGATAAATTTCTTCCTGGCTCTGTGATGTAAACAAGTTACTGACTTGAAGTCATTCTACTCTAAGCGTAAACATGGTTGGAACCAAGGAAGGTATCTTATGTTTAATTTAAATAAGACTGAAATCTTCCATTTGCTTCAGTCTAGACTTAAGTTGGGACGGACCAAACTGAAAAACAGTTAAGGGCTTTAGATACCATGGGTGACTAAGTCAACCAGAACATGCTTTAAATCACCCTCTAAAACCTTCCTCATAAACATATTTTTTTTTAGGAGAATAAAGGTCTATTTTTAAGCATCAACTTTTCCTTTAAAAAGATGCTTTCCATCTATACATTTAGCAAAGTAATGCTTGATATTCTCATTTCTGCAGCCTATCCACTCAAGAGGGGTATTAATTTTAACATGTTTCCCCCAAGAGTTACTACCATAGTAAATAAAGTTTAGAGACACACTGTAACACTTATGTGTATAGAAAATGTTTCTACTAATCTAACATTCTAACGTTCAAAATAAGGGCTAATCTACATTTTGTTTTGTAAAAATAAAAATAAGTAAGCATCAAATACTTTCTCCAGGAGAAGCTAAATAAATCCAGGTGCTCAGGGTAGAGGACACATAAAGAAAACACCCTGCCACCATTCTGACATGGCCCGGTGGCAGCAGCAACACTAGTTTTCCCAAGGCATGTAAAATTACCATGATAGTCACTTTAGGAAGATTTAAGATACACAGAACAAAGAGAAGTCTTAAAAATTCCCAGAGTACTCACAAGTAGTTTGGAAGGAAATCTGAACCACAATTCCTCAGAAGTCTGCTCTCCGGATCATAAACACAATCTGAAGTCTGAAATAGATACCTGTTGCATCAGGGTTAGAAGTCACACTTCAGCTAACTAACTTCTACTTGGGTAAACAGTTTTACAACTCATAGAACAAATGCTGGCTAAAATTAACTGCAGCCGAGCAGCAGGCAGGAACACGCTGGTTTGCATCATGTGGGCCGGGATTTATTCACTGGGACAACACCGCTGTCCTCTTTAATGGGAACCTCGCCAAGGGGTGTGCCCTGCCAAACACTGCACAGTATCGTGATTACGCTAATCACTGAATTCAGTTGGATACTACTAACTTACTTCAAATCGGCTCTGCAAGTACTGACAGAGAAAGAGTAATGATGTCTTTCCCATAACAGGCAGCACTTGATGTTTAAGCACATTCACACCAGACAACTCTGGCAACAAGGCGGCCGTACTGCCTGCTCTTCGGAGCACATCTGGTGAGATTACCCACTAGCTTTCTGCTTTTCTTCTATACTTCCCAAGGAGGTGCTACAAGGACACAAGTTCACTTAAAACACAAAATCCACAACTGCGAACAAACATCTCCAATTTACAAAATGCACTTTACAGCGTGTTCCACTGTAAGGTTGACTGCAGCTACAAAACCTGTCTTCTACTGGAACAAATGGTCATTCTCGAAGCATACTGGAACCCAAGCAAACAGTTCAAGACTGCAAGAATACAGCCAATGTTTAAAAGAAAATTAGAACACAATGCATTGTTTAAGAAACACAAACGCTCTAAATAACTACAAAGTGAACAAAGGCGCAGATTGTAGCATCTACTACCATGGGTGACTCAGACACTTGGCTTTGGGCATTTTAGTTCTGAAGGCATAACTTTGCCCTGAACCCACACTTCATCAAACACACCTCCAGTCACCTCCCCTTCCAACAGACACAAAGCAATTCAATGACTGGAAGGCAACCAAATTACACCAAGTCCTCCAAAACCCTCTATGACATGACTCCATATTAACAGCATACCTAAAATCCTACCTATCTATTCAGAGTTACTTGTCTGAATTTAAAAATGTCATGGTAAGCCGGGCGGTGGTGGCGCACGCCTTTAATCCCAGCACTTGGGAGGCAGAGGCAGGCGGATCTTTGTGAGTTCGAGGCCAGCCTGGTCTACAAAGCGAGTCCAGGACAGCCAGAGATATTCAGAGAAACCCTGTCTCGAAAAAACCAAAAAAAAAAAAAAAATGTCATGGTAGCTTAGACATCAGGGGACTGATTGTACTCAACACCCCAAACCTAGGTCTGGGTTCAGGGTCTTCAGCAGCTCCCTCTAGAGCAGAGGATCTCATCAACCTTACTAACACTGTGAACCTTTACTACAGCTCATGTTGTGGTGACACCCACCCATAACATTATTCTGTTGGTACTTTATAACTAATTTTGCTACTTAATGGATTATAAATTAAATATCTGATATGCGGGATATCTGATATGTGGCCCCTCTAGGGTCTCACCCCACAGGTTGAGAACCACTGCTCTGTGGTATCACGTCTACAGCATGGGTCATTAAAACACAACTAAACTCTTAAAATGCACAGCCCATCTGTGACAAGCATGCCAAAAGTTGCCAATGGCTAGCTTTCGTTGGCATACACTGGTAATTGCTAATATAATCTTCCTCATGTTGTTTATAAAAATCACTGGCTGCACACCTGACATTTTACCTCCATGCCCAACCTAGGCTGCTGCAGAGAGCACACATATAACCCTCTGTAACAGCCCCCTGTGTGTGTTCTATGTCATTTTAGCCAATGTTCCTGAGGGTCGCCGCTGGCATCCTGTGACAAGAGAGTACGTTATACTAATCAGAGGGTTAGCCTCTGATTAATACTATTATTTTCAACAAACTTACTCTAGAATCCTTAATGGCAAGAGGACGTTGTGAGGCTAATTTTGACAGAATTATTATTATCCAAAAATGCCTATGTTCAGTAGAAAGGTCTCTTAGCAAAACATTTTCTCTGCTCTAATCTAGCAAGAAAAGCTGAACTGAGCCACGCATCAGGTTTTGCACTGTAGAAGATCCAGACTGCATTGTAAGATCTACTTTGAAGCAACAAGTTGAGAGCAATTCTCTAGTTCCTCTTATATCAAACACACTAAGTACCAGTCTGTTATTTTCCTTAACAGCAGCCATGCCTGCTTGAAAATGCAAGAACCAAAACCTACGGAGAAAGCAGTGAACTCTTTAATTTACTTTAGACATTTGGCTGCTTCCTCTTCATTAGTGAAAAAAAACTGCATGTCTCTTCTAGGTCTAGAATAGGTGTATCGAACCCCTAACACTGTAATACAGTGTTGTTACCTACAAAGTTTATGCTGGACAATGTGAAATCGAGCTATAAGATTTTTCCATATTGGGCTATTTTCATAGAGATCCTTGGGCAACAATTTTTCCTCAAGGATTCAAAGACTAAAGATTTTACATCCTGGACCTTTAAAATAAACAAAATGGCCTGTGTTCATTGCTTAATTTTCATAATTTTATCAAAAAGGGGTCTCTGACCCCAATGAGTAAAAAGCACTGAGCCTGCTATGCTGAGGGAGGAATCAGAAGCTAAAGCTCAGGAGAACCAAGGAACTAGACAGTCAGAAGACAGAGGAAGGCCACTGAGAACGGGTCAAAAAAAAAAAAAGGATAAACCAAAGGAAGGGTCTCTTTCCTAGGTATGGTATTCAGTTATGATACCGAGGAACAATACTGGAGAACTCCAGCTCTGGCACTAGGTGGGGAGAGGGATGAAAGACAGAATCTAGGTAGGTAGTCAAGGCACTGTCATGTGATGGTGTGGAGAGCCAAGGGCACACAATCTAGTTTTGTTGTTTTGTTTTTTCTTTTTCGAGACAGGGTTTCTCTGTGTAGCCCTGGCTGTCCTGGATTCAACTTGTAGACCAGGTTGGCCTCGGCCTCCCAAGTGCTGGGATTAAAGGGGTGCAATGAACATTCCACATTTTCTTTTGAAGTCCTCAAAGAGTCATGGATTGTGAAGAGATGGAATATTTCAAAATATCTAAAAATTACACCTAGACGCAGCAATAAGGTTTCAATTCTGAGTTCTTTATATTTGATCCAAATATTAAAGTGGTAGAACAGGGGAATTTCAGGGTTGCAATGGTTTTCAGAGGATTATACAAGACATTCAAAGCCTTAACAAAGTGAATGCTTAAAAAAGAAAAAGTACCAACCCATTAGGGAAGAAATTCGTTGGATGGAAGCTCTAGGGTTAAAATGTAAGGTCCCACCTACAGACTCTGTGACATCAGGACTTTGCTGACCTCTGTGTCTGCTTCCTCATGTTAATGGTGACAATAATGCTGAGATCAAAGGACAGTTGAGAGCTGCATGAGATCATGAGATGACGGACAACCTGGTCTACAGGTGCTTTCAATAAACAGATGGCTGTGGGGTCATGACTATGTCACATCAATGCACCTGGTGGGCATCAATTGAACATTTAATGAGCAAGGCTCAAACGGTCTTCCTTTAAAGCTCAAAGCTTCAGAATATGAGAAGTTGAAAGGAATTTCAAATGACTGCTAAGCATTCCAAGAAAACCTGGGTGTGCAAATGCTCTTAAAACCCTGTTACTGCAATGACCCTTTTAATTTTCCTCTATTACATCACCTCACGTGCCTAGCCTTGGGTGGAATTTGAATTTGGGATACTGGCTAGGCAATGCATAGAGATACCATGCTGTAGACTGATGTCATAGTGTCCCTATTCACTCCAGTCTCACCATTGGGCAGTCCCTTCCCAGGCTGACTCTGGCTTGGCCATAAGGATAATAGCAAACAATCCAAAGAGCCTTGCTTTTGAGATGGTCTATCACTCTTTGGTCCAGGCTGGCCTTGAACTCATAATCCTGGTGTCTTAGCCTCCCAAGTGGTGGAATCCCCGGTCTATGTCATCAGCACCATGCATGCGGTGTCTCACCATACAGCTAGTGCTCACTAACACACACACTTCCATTCTACCTTCCAGATGATCACATTGGAATTACCCATACACTTTAGTAATGAATTAGGAGTATTATTTATATATACACACAAACACAGAACTCTAAAAAGATTAAACATCCTTTCTTCACCATTTATTATCAGTTAAAAAAATGTAAATAACAAGTAAATTCAAGACAGTTAAAAAAAAAAAACCCTCTGATAAACAGCTACTTCACAGCCAGGGCTGTTACACAGAGAAACCCTGTCTCGAAAAACAACAACAACCAAAAAAAAAAAAGCTACTTCATCATAATTCTTCGGTGTAATTTGTATTGCGTCTTTGAGGCTGACGGCAGCATATTCCATCAGTTGTTACTAAAACTTTTTACAGCAACTGATGAAAAGTTTTATTTTGATCCCTCTTTTCCCTACAAAAATATATGCAGTGAAATTTTTTCATTATCATACATGTGTTTTCATATTTAAATTTTTTTCTTATTCCTTGAGAATCTCATATACGTATACAATGAATATGCTTATACACAGGTTTTTTTTAAATATAGTAGAATTTAGTTAGAAAATTCATACTAAAAATAGTCATGCATTTAATAATTTTAAGCTATTTATTCTTTCTATTTTGAATCTTCCAAGCATTCTCAAGAAGGGTATGAACAGCAAGATGCCTATGACAGCTTTTGCCTTTAAGACTCGTTCAATCTGATTCAGGACAGTGTACATAAATTTTTATTATATAAAGAAGTAAGCATCCAAAAAGGTTAAGAATTTACACTTACAGGAATGTTAAGAAAAGAAACTTCACCACAAAAAAAAAAAAAAAAAAAGGGCTGGAGAGATGGCTCAGTGGGTTAAGAGCACTGGCTGTTCTTCCAAAGGATCGGGGTTCAAATCTCAGCACCCACAGGGCAGTTCACAGCTGTCTGTAATTGCCAAGCATTGTGGCTCATACCTTTAATCTCAGCACTTGGGAGGCAGAGGCAGAGGCAGGCGGATCTCTGTGAGTTCAAGGCCAGCCTGGTCTATAAAGTAAGTCCAGGTCAGCCAGGGATACACAGAGAAACCCTGTCTCAAAAAATAAAAACAAACAAACAAACAAACAAAAAGCTTCCAGGTATGTTGCCTAGAAAAGGCATTTTGGAAGAAATGGCATTTGAATTGAGGCTTCTGCAAGCAAATCAAGTTTTCAACAACAAAATAGTAAAAGGGACTTTATACAGAAGCCAGAGCAGAGAGGCAACAGAGAGGCAGAAGTGGCAGCCTAGACTCAGGTGTCAGCTCCTTCAACTAGTGTTATTTTGGCCACTGGTAAGTCAGTTGTCTACGCCATGAAGTATCCAATGAGAGGATGGGTCAGGCTACATCTCATTGTCTCTAAATGAGGATAATAATTAGGGACGCCTACAGTGTGATTATGAAGGAGAACTGAGCTGTCTCTGTGAAGTGTGCAGAAGTACCTGGTGTAAGCGTTTTGTAAATGCATGCTTACACATGCACAACGAGACAGAGAGGCGGTAGATGAAGGTGTAGACCATAGAGAGATGGATAGATTCTGTGTGTGTGTGTGGTGTGCTGGAAATTAAATGCAGGACATCATGCACGCTAGTTAAGCACTCCATCACCACCCTACAACCCCAGCCCTCAAAATACTTTTAATCTCCTGTCCTAAAAAAAAATCTGCTTGGAATGATCTATATCCTACCCTGTCTAAATAAATATTATTTTCTTTCAATCATATTTATATCATTTATTTGCTTAGAAATTTCTTTTTCACTGACACTGGAAAATAAATTTTTCTGATCACAAATCAATTATTGCTTATTTTCTGTTGGATGAAAATCTGAATTGATGAGTGGTGCTAGACTGTTAATCATGTGTCCACTTCTCAGTTCACCTCATCCAACTAAGGAAAACTTAAGACCCGGGCAACAAACAACTAATTTTGGTACATTAGTGCTAGATACTAATTATTCCATCTCTTCTTCCTCATTCCTTTTGGTTATGGGGACTGAATCTAGGGCCACCCCCACCACTGTCAGACAAATGTTTTACCACTGAGTTATAGCTCAGACCCTTTTGGATTTTGAGACAAGGTTTCACTAAGTAACTCAGGTTGTTCCTTCAGTCACTCTGTAGCCGGGTAGATCTTGAATGTGTGGTCCTCTTGCTCCAGCCTCCCAGGGAGCTGGGATAACAAGCATGTGCAAGTAGACACATCGATCACAGCTCCAGAATCATTAAATCTTCCAAGACTGCTGTCATCCTACTGAATGAGGCCACTCACTCCCTAAACTTAGAAATTGGGACTTTTGGGCCAGTTAGAAGGCTTCGGGGTGTAAAGATGCTTACCATCAAACCTGACAACCTGAATGTGCTCCCTGGGACTTACATGGTGTTAGGAGGGAAGCAGCTCCTACAAGTTTTCCTCCAAACCTCATGCTCTGAGCTCAATGCCTGGGACCCACATGGTGGAGGGAGAGAACTGAGGATTGTTTTTTTTTTGGCCTCCAGCGGAGGGCTGTGGGTAAGTGTGGCCCCCTCCAACAGACATTCCTATAGTTTCCAGGCTTGTTAGCCCAGCAGTCCTGCTCAACTGAAGTAACTTTGCAGAAGTCATCCACAAGATAACGATAACCTACCCCCTAGAACTATTGCAAAAACAAGTTAATGCACATATGGTGAAGAAATGTCTAACAAGGGTTTTTAAAATAATATTTACTGCATCTCTCTCTACCTACATATGCATGAATATTGAAGTAACAATGAATGGATTCCTGTTGAACCTTCTAGGCAGTTGATGGAGAATTTAGGGGCTTTGGGCTTTTCTCCCCTTGCTATGGTTTTCTGAGGGCAGGGTAAGACTGAAAAGGCCCTCAAGGAAACACCTAAGGCTCCCAGTTTTACTGTCAGTAATTTTAACTTAATTCCAACAGCTCTTGCTAGTATGTTACTATGCAATCAACTCTAAATATCTGAAAGGCTGGTCTGAAGAGGGGATGCCTACATGTGTGCAAAGGGCAATGTTGGGTAGTAACTTAACAAGATACCTGGGACACGTCAGGAATTTTCTTTTTTTCTCTTTGAGTACTTTCGTCTTTCTTTTCTCTCTATGTAGCCCTGGCTGTCCTGGAATTCCCTTTGTAGACCAGATTGGCCTGAAACTCACAGAAATCCATCTGCCTCTGCCTTTACCTCTCAAATGCTGGGATTAAAGATGTGCACCACGACGCCTGGCTAAGCATTTAATTTCTATTTTTTCCCATTCTTTTTGCTGTGATCAGACATGATGTTTCCAACCAAATAACCTGAGAAGTTTAGGGAAGGCAGTTTAAAATCAACTTGAAATCACGGAGATGGAATGTTCTACTAATATCTGGCTATAATCCAACAGATGCTAATGCCAGCAATGTAGATGAGAGAACCTTAGAAATAAAGTACTTCATTTCAAAAGTACTCCGATGACTACTCATTTCTTAAAGCAATAACAAGAAACAAAAACAAAACAATAAAAACCCAGAATCAGAAGGATAAGCAACTTAGCTCTAAGAACTATAATAACTCAATGATTATAATAACCCAGGAGGTTGTTCTCATAAACAAAGAAATGAGTTCTTCAACAGGCACTGATTCTCAAGAAGACTGGACAGAGAGACTCAGGCAGGCTCAGTTGCTGTATACTACAAAATAATAGACAATTATCTGTTTTAGATCTTAATGTTCTCATTGTAAGAGTTGGTTTCTATTTTTCTTTGACATCATAGTCCTCAAATTGCCAGGAGAGGACATATTTCCCAGTTCTTTGATTCTATCACGTTCTTCTACAATGACTGAAAATTATCCTCTGTGATTTCTTCAACTGAGAGTCTTTCTTGTAAATTGTGTTGAAAAAAAAAAGCAGCTCTTTAAAAAAACCAGGTTCCTTTAAAGCTAAAAAAAAAAAAATCTCTTTTTAAATGATAGAGGGAAATGCAAAAGAGTAGCATTCATAAATTGAATCATTATTATTATTATTTTAAGAAAACCTCCTGTCCTCCTTCATGACAGCTACGTTGATGGCATCTACTTGTTGAAGAGCCCCATCAAGGGCTATGGCTGTGGATATCATATCAGACAATGTTGTATTTGTTCTGAACCGCCATTGCTTCTCATTAGTGTTTTGTGGTGGTTACTGTTCATGACAAAGAGTTAAGATAAAGGGCAATGAACAACTCCAAACGTTCCACACCAACATTCAAAAGTCTCTCTGAAATGATTTACAAAATAAAGCAATTTCTCTTAAAATCAAGTTAAACTAATCATGACCAGTGAAAAACATGGAGGGGAAAAATCACATTTAAGTTACCAGTCTTTAGAATATATAGGAAAAAGAAGATATTAAAAATAGCCAAGGGAAGGGTTAGATAGACAGCAGCTACAACACAAAGGCCAGGAGTAAGATCAAAATTATGAACACACATCTACAGAAGTGTCCATATTTGAGTATCTCAGTAACTACGTTGGAATAATCTGCTGAGCCGAGGAAACAGCTGGCAGTGCCCTGATTCCTGATCACATTTAGAACTCTCTGGAGTCTCAGGAAGCATGATTCTGCTTTAGACTCACAAATATACAATGCTCGAAACAGTGTAAGAGCTAGTCTTAACTGTTTTAGTCGCAGATAATAAACTTCATATACTTTGATTCTTCCTAATTTAAAATTTATTATTATTATTTTTATGTGTGTGTCCATTTGTATGGTCAGAGGTCAACTAGGAGCTGGTTCTAGAGATCAAACTCAGGGTACAAGGTTGGCACAGGGGCCCTAACACTCTCACCTGCTGAACCCTCTTATGGGCCCCAGTCTTTCTTTTGTGCAAAAATATGAATACAAGTCTGCTATGCTTCCTAGCCAACTCAGGGCTGTATTTACTTACAGTTCCCGCCCCCAGACATTTTCTGACCCTTCTGCCATCCCAGGCAGGATACTGCTTGTTTGTTCTCATTTATATATCCACTAGGGGGAGTAAAATTTGGACTTCAGGGTATTCTGGGAAAGAGCTCTATTAGTAATTAATACAGAACCAGGGTAAGGGATGCAACTCTCTCCACAGTGTGAAGAGGGCTTTGAATCAGAAATGCCCAGGTAGAGGGACGAGTAAAAGAAACTCTAAAAGAGCTGTCAGTATAGGTAAAGGTTGAGGCAGGAGACAGTATGTCCTGGGAATAGTTTCCCAGGGGATTTTAACATGTAACCAGAGTGGAGCGCCTCAGGGCCACATGATAATTGACTGGTTCTAGCTGGGCAGACCACAGCAATCTTGCATGATGAGCCTAATAAACCTCTTCTCCCAGTCCTATTCCATCTTCTATATCTCAAAGTATCTATCAGCCTGCACAAAACTCAACTCCAAATGGATTAAAGACCTTAACATAAGACCCTGAGAAAGTGGGGAAAAGGCTTGAATTCATTTGTCACACAAAAGGACTTTCTGAACAGAACACTGATAGCAAAGGCACTAGGCTAACAGTAAATATCACTTCACCAAGCTGAAAACCTTCTGTATAACAAAGGACACCACTCTTTAGGAAACAAAGCAGGCTATTAGAATACAAAAGATCTTTGCCAGTTATATCTCTGATAAATGTTCATAACTACAATAGAGAAATTAAAAAAAAACACAAGAAAACAAATAACCCAATTAAAAATGGGGGTAGTGACCTAAACAGAGATTTTTTTCAAACGATGAAACACAAATGGCTGAGAAACAAAGAAATCCTTAGCCATCAGGGAATTGAAAATTAAACTACTTTGAGATTTCATTGTACCTCACTCAGAATGACCACAATCAATAAAACAAGTGACAACAGGTACTAGTGAGAATGCAGTGAAAGGGAAACACATATTCATTGTTGGTGGGAATGAAAACTGGTACAACTATTATGGAAATCGTGTGGAATTTTCTCAAAAAACTGAGACTTGAGCTGCCTCAAGATCCAGCTATATCACTCTTGAGCATTGTGGTGGTTTGAATTAGAATAGCTCCCCAGCTGGGCGTGGTGGTGCACGTCTTTAATCCCAGCACTTGTGAGGCAGAGGCAGGCAAATCTCTGTGAGTTCAAGGCCAGCCTGGTATACAGAGTGAGGTCCAGGACAGTCAGAGAGGGCTGTTCCACAGAGAATTTGTCTTGAAAAACCAAAAAAAGCCCCTCATAGGTTCATTCATATATTTGAATGAGCAGTTTCACCAAGGAGAGGAACTGTTTGAAAAGATTAGAAGGATTACAAGGTGTGGCCTTGTTGGATTAAGTGACATTGCGGTTTGGCTTTGAGGTTTCAAAAGCCCAGGCCTAGGCTCTCTCTTTGCCTATGCATCAGGATGTAAAGGTCTCAGATTCTGCTCTAACATCTGTCTTCATGCCACCATTCTTCCCACCATGATGATAGTGGACTAAGCCTCTCAAACTGTAAGAAGCCCTCAATTAAATGGTTCTCTTTATAAGACTTGCTATGTCATGGTGTCTCTTCATTGCAACAGAATGCTAAGACAGGGATATAACCAAGGGATCATTAACTACAGAAATACTTTATCATCCACGTTCATTGCTACCCTATTCATAATAGCCACAAACTGGAAACAGCCTAGATGTCCATCAAAATATGAATGAATAATGAAAATGTGGTACATCTACCCAATGGAATATCATTCAGCTGTTAAGAAAAATGAATTATTAAGTTTGAGGGTAAACAGATGGAACTAGAAAAAAAATCACTGAGTGAGATAACCCAGACCCAGTAAGACAAATATATATTTTTTCTCTTACATGTGGATGTTAGTTTTTAAACTTTCAGTTGTGCTACAATTCAAATAGCCACAGAGGTTAGGTACCTAATAAAGGGACCATGGGTGAGGAGTGTAGGGGTGAAGAGAAGGATCTACCAAGGAAGGGAAAATAGACGATAGTATTATTGAGAAATAAAGGGGAAACTAGAACAGAAGGCTTACATAGGGATGAAGATGAGAGAGGAGGGTAAGAAGGGAATATGACAAGGGACAACTAACGCTAAAGGCTTTTTTGAAAAACCAAATGGAAACTCACTACTGAAACCGTTTGACCTCACTTAAGGCTATACATTCTACGTCTGTCCACTTTACTACACACTTTGAATGGACTCACTTAACGCTATACATTCTAAGTCTATCCACTTTACTACACACTTTGAATGGACTCACTTGATGCTATCTATACATTCTAAGTCTATTCACTTTACTATAAACTTTTAAACTTCATTTTTTCCTTGGAGCTGAGCAGTATTCATATACACACCAAAACTTCATTTTCAAATAGGTTGATCCCAATTTTTTGCTATAGTGAATAAGGCAACAAACATAAGAGGTCCAAATATCCCCATGGCAGGATATGGCAATCTCTGGGTATATGCCCAGGATGGAAGTAGTTGGGTCATACAGTAGTTCTATTTTAAATTTTTGAGGAATCTCTAAACTGATGGCTACATGGCTGTATCAATTTGCACCCCCACCAACAGTGAATATGGTTCCTTTCTTTTCCCATCTTCCTAACATTGATGGCAGATTTCTTGATGACAGCCATTCAGACAGGGTGAGGTAATATCTTGAAGCAGTTTTAATTTTGCATTTCCCTGATGGCTAAGGATAGCAAACACTTTCAGAAACAGTTATTGGCTATTTGTAGTTTGTTTTTGAACATTGCCTATTTCAATACAACTGCCCATTTGTTGATAGTGGTTTAATTCCCTTGGTATTTAATTTCTGCAATTCTTTATAAATTCTAGGCATCGGTCCATTGTCTGAAGTAATACCTTTTGAGATTAATTAATATCAATATCTCTAAAATATTTCTATAAAACAGAAAAGGAGAAATGCTACCAAAATCCTTTTATGAAGCTAGTATTATCTGATACCAAATTCAGATAAAAGAATAATAACAGCAGGCATGGTGGCACACGCCTTTAATCCTAGCACTTGGGGAGGCAGAGGCAGGTGGATCTCCATGAGTTCGAGGCCAGCCTGCTCTAAAGAGTGAGTTCCAGGACTGCCAGGGCTGTTACACTGTTACACAGAGTAACCCTGTCTTGTAAAACCTAAAAAAACAAAAACAAAAACAAAAAAAACCCAAAAGAACAACAACAAAAAAGGAGCAATCTCCCTGGTGAACATAGACACACATACACGCACACACAAACACACCCCACCACCACCAATAATAACAATGACAAAAAAAAAATCCCCAAAACCTTCAATAAAATGCTTTCCAACTTTACTGCTATCAAGTTGGCTTTATTCTAGAGATGCAGGGATAATTCAACATCGAAATTCAATAAATAATAATACAGCTGATAAAAAGAAATCACATGGCCATCTTAATAAATGTGACAAAGCTTTTGAAAAAAAGCCCTGAAGATACAAGAAATAGGAAGAGCACCTCTCAGCATAATAAAGGTTACTCATCACAAACCTATATTCAATACCACACCAAAAAGGAAAAAACTCAAAGCGTTTCCACTAAAAATCAGAAACATGACTGGGTGTCCACTTTCTTCACTCCTATTCAGTATTGTCTTAGCTGGAGGAGTAAGACACAAGCAGCAAATGCAACACAAATATGAAAAGTAGTCCAAGCATACTTATTTGTAGATGCTATGATTGTACAGACAAGAGACCATAAAGACTGAACCAGGACACTTTTAGTCTGAAAATGCCTTGACTGAAGGCCAGGATACACAACACAAACACAAGTGGCAGTTTCCAGTGAATCCAGAGAGTACCTTGGTACCAGGCTCTGACTCTGGCTCCTGCAGGACCAACATTTTATACTTCAGGGTTCCCATAGGTCCCATGAGTCTGTGTCCTCTTAGCCAGTTCAGACTTCAGGGTCTGGCATTCCAACTCCTGGCCCCAGCAGATTCACACAGTTCACAATGTGAGCAGGTTTTTGCTCTATCTGGTTACCTTTGTGCTCTGTGTGCAGCCCACCCTTGGAGCTGTTGGCAACTAGCTACAATGGGATCACATTATGGCTCTTCCTAGCTGTCAACCTGACTACATCTAGAGTTAACTAAACCAAACCACTGGGTACACCTGTGTTTTCTTACTCATTTGAAGTGGGAAGACCCACTTTTAATCTGGATCTTCTGAGATGTTAAGATACACCTTTAATCCAGATCTTTTGAGCCTGTCAGCCATTCTAAAAACTAAATGAATAAAATATATGGGAGTTATATACACACACATGGGCATGCACACACATACTCATATACTCATTCTCTAGGTTCTTTTCCTCTAGAGAACCCTGACTAATACAGATTTTGATACCAGAAGCTGTCTTAGAGCAACAGAAGAATGAAGATTTATCAGCTCTCCAGAATCTTGTCATCACTTAGTTTAAAGGGACCTTGATGGTCTATCTTTTCTATAAAATATCACATTCACTGGCTTACTATATTGATGACATTATGCTGACTTGACCAAGTGAGCAGGGGATAACAACCAGTTTGGACTTGTTGGTAACCCATATGTGTGTCAGAGGATGGGAAAGATACAATCAAAATTCAAGCTACCTCAATAAAATTCTTAGGAGACCACTGGTGTGGGGTATGTAGAGATATTCCCTCTAAGGTGAAAGATAAGTTATTGCACTTGACTGCTGCAGAATATCTGATCACACTGAGAACCCCAAGATTGTGAAATGTAAAAACCTGTTTCTAATTGTGGGAGGGCTCAGCCTTTAATGCTAGAACTTTCTGCTTATTGTAAACAAGTGGTAATGGTGTGGATCTGCCCTAGCACACCCCCTTAATCCGAGAGCTTTCTGAACACAGGATTAAATAAAGTTAACTCTAGGTCAAGAGGTGGAGCAAGAAACCAGCTGACAGGTATTAAACTTGAAAGGAAGGACATTGAGCTGAGGGTATTTAAGACAGCGTGGAGGAGTTGGAAGGTTTTCTTCCTTCAAGGCTTCTTCCTCTCGGGTTTTCAGCTGAATAAGAAAGTCAGCTGGGTGAGCTAGCAAGTGTTTTCTCTCTGGAACATGAGCTGAATAGGAAGGTTTTATCCTGGGACATTGGTGGAATAGGGAAATCACCTGAGTGCTTTCTCTGCCTCTCTGAGCTAGCAGGTTTTCATCCCAGTGTCTGGCTCCTGTTGTCTTTACTGGTAAAATCCAATGACAGGGATTTAGACTTTTTTTTTTTTTTTAATCAACACTTGACCCCTCCCACCACCAAGAAAGAACAATGTGTAGTGGGCCTATTTAGATAGTGGAGACAGCAGATTCTTCAGATGGATATGTTATTTCAGCCCATACACCAAGTGACTTGGAAAGATGTTAGCTTTGAGTGGACCCAGGAAAAGGAGATGGCAGACGCTGTGCAGGTTGTTCCACCACTTGGGCCATTCGATCCAGCAGACCCGAGGATACCTGTCAGGTGTTGGAGCCTTTGGCAGGTCCTGATAGGTGAGCTGCAAAAGAGACCTTTGAGATTCTGGTGCAAGATTCATCTGGAGACAATTTTCTCCTTTTGAGTGACAGTTTTTGGCCTGCCATTGGGTCTAAGTGGAAACTGAATGTTTGACAATGGGCCATAAAGTTACCATATGACTTGAGCTGCCCAACATGAGCTGAGTGTTCTCTAATCTACCAAATCATCAAGTAGGATGTGCAGAGCAGCAGTCCACTATCAGAAGAGGTATATAGATGAGTGGGCCTGAGCAGGTCCTGAAGGCACAATCAAGGTACATGAAGAAGTTGCCCAAATGCCTACAGTTTCTACTCCCATTACAATGACATCTGCTGTCAAGCATGCACTATAGCCTCTTGGTGCATCCCTCATAATCAGATGACTGAGGAAGAGAAGACTAGGGCCTGATTTCCAATGGCTCTGCACACTGTCCTGGAATCACTCAGAAGTGGACAACTGCAGCATTACACCTTTCTAGGACAACTCTGTAAAACACCAGGGAAGGGAAATCTTCACAGTGGGCAGAACTTGCGGCAGTTTTTCATTAACATGTATTTTGTTCACAAGGATAAATGGCCAGATGTGCAACTGTCCACTGGTTCATGGAGTATGGCCAATGGACTGGCTGATCAGGGATGTGGAATAAGCATGATTGGAAAACTGGTGAGGAACACATCTGGGGAAGAGGTATGTGGTATCCTCTGCAAATGGGCACAGGATGTGAAGATACTGGTGCCCCATGTAAATGCTCATCAAAAGGTGATGTCAGCAGAGGAGGGCATTCAATAAGTAGATAGGGTGACCCATTCTGTGGACAGTTGGCCTCTTTCTCCAGCCATCCCTGTCATTGCCCAGTGGGTCCACAAGCAAATCAGTCATGGTGACAGAGATGGGGTTATGCATGGGCTCAACAACATGGATTGCCACTCACCAAGCTGACCCAGCTTGGCTACAGCTGCTGCTGAATGCAAGATCTGCCCACAGTGAAGACCAACACTGAGCCCCAGATGTGGCACCATTCCCCAGAGTTACCTGCCAGTGACCTGGTGGCAGGCTGACTACACTGGACCACTTCCTCTATGGAAAGGACAATGCTTTGTCCCTACAAGAGTAGATATTTATTCTGGTTATGGATTTCCCTTTCTTGAACAGTGTTTCTGCAACACTACCATCCTTGCTTGGACTTACAAAATGCTGTATCCACTGTGATGGGATTCCACAAAGCATTGTTTCTGACCAAGAAGTGTGACAGTGGGTACACGATCATGGAATCCACTGGTCTCACCATGTTCCCAGCTATCCTGAGGCAGGTGGCCTAACAGGAAGATGGAATGGCCTTTTGAAAACAGTTACAGTGCCAGTTAGGTAGCAGTGGCCTGGAGGGATGGGGGGCATGGTTCTCCAGAAAGCAGTATATGCTTTGAATCAGTGTCTGATATATGGCATGAATGGTTTCTCCCCTAGCTGGGATCCACAAGTACAGGAATCAAGAGGTGGAAAGGAGAAAGGTTACACTCACTATCACCCCTAGTGATCCATTAGGGAAAGTTTTGCTTCCTGTTCTCATGACCTTAGCTAAACATTTTGTTTCCAGAAAGGGGAGTGTTCCTGCCAGGAGACACAACACACTTTCCATTGAACTAGGAGTCAGACTCCCCCCAGGCCTGTTTGGGCTTTTGATGCCCTTAAACTAAGAAAGGAATAACAGTGTTAGGAGGAGTGACTGATCCAGATTACCAAAGGGAAACTAGATTGCTTCTCCACAATGGAGGTTAAGAAAGATTACATTTGCACAAGGCGTGGTGGCACACGCCTTTAATCCAAGCACTCGGGAGGCAGAGGCAGGTGGATCTCTGTGAGTTCCAGGCCAGCCTAGTCTACAAAGTGAGTTCCAGAACAGCCAGGGCTAGACAGAGAAATCCTGTCTCAAAAAACAAAAAAAGAAAGAGAGACTCCATCTGGAATGCAGTAGATCCTTTAGGTGCTACTATGACCTGTGTTTAGTCAACAGGAAATTACAGCAACCTAATCCAGGCAGGATGACAAAGGGCATGGACCTTCAGCAATGAGAGTGTGAGTCACTCCTCTAGGAAAAGACCCAAGACCTGCTTCAGTGCTTGCTGAGGGTGGAGCAAATACAGAATGGGTAGTACAGGAAGATAGTTATAAATACCAGCTAAGGCCACAGGACTAGTCACAGAAACAAGAATTACAGTTGACACAAGTGTTTCCGTCATATTTTGGTAAGAATGTATGTATATAAATATTTGTGTTTTCTTGATTTCTTTTTCATGCAATGTGACATCAATTAAGAGATTATCAGTGGTTATCATATTTAAATTTGAGATACTAAAAGAATGTTGTTCAAGGGACATTGCCACCTCATCTAAAATTTATAATGAATTTGTGGTTGTATGAGGGTTATATCATTTTAGGCATAATTATGACCTGGTTATTGGTTTTCATTTGGAAATGAGGCATGACATAAGGGGATATGATTGTGTACCAAGGCGACAGGGGGTAGACTTGTGATGGCTATTCTTGATTGTCAACTTGATTATAGAATTCACTCTGTAGTTCAAGCTGGCCTGTAACTTAAGAGATCTGCCTGCTTCTGCCTTCTGAGTACTTGGAATAAATGTGTATGCTGCCACTTGGCAGATTTTATTTTTCTTAATTAAATCATTTGAAATGGGAAGACCCACCTTTAATCCATATCTTTTGAGGTGGGAAGAGCCACCTTTATTCTGGGCCACACTTTCTGCTTACAGCCTATATAAAGGACATGGAAGAAGGAAGGTCACAAGTCCATTCCTTCAAGGGCTTTAGAGTCAACCTCTTCAGGATTCTGACATATACTAAATACCAGCACATATGCACACAGAGGTAAAACATTCATAGACATAAATCTAAATAAATTTAAACTAAAAATAAATTAATGATCATATTACAAGATTCAAACAGACAGATATATAAATTTAAAAATCTATATATGATCTTGATGAGACAGGCAAAAGTTCAAAATATGGAGGGAAAATTAAGCCAGGAGATTGAAACACTGCAAAAGAACCAGACAAAAATACTCGAAATGAAAGAAATGATAAATAAATAGAACCGACATCAGAAAGCATCATCAACAGATAAAGCCATGCAGAGGAACAAATTTCAGATGTGGGGGGTAAAGTGGAGACATTAATATAAACAGGCACTGAAGAAGCAGGAGTGATATTTAAGAGGTCTGGGGTATATCCAAAAGGCCAAACTGAAAACTGATGGCACAGAAGGAGTGGAGGTAAAACCAAAGAGAAAAGACAGAACTGTCTAACAAAACCATAGCAGAAAGTGTCCTAAACCA
>CAJQZJ010033165.1:1862778-1896671 GCA_907164525.1 Lophiomys imhausi
ATAGCAGAAAGTGTCCTAAACCAGAGAATGAAGGAGACATCCAAATCACCAAGAGCCATGCACAACTCCAAAAAGATATGACCAGGGAAGAAACTTTCATGACACATCAAAGTCAAGATGCTAAAAATACAAGTAAAGACCAGCACTAGAAGGGGGATGAGAAAATGTCAGCTCACATACAAAGCCAGGAATATCAGAATAGCCTCAGACTTTCATAGCAACCAGAAAAGCCAGAAAAACATGTAATGAAATATTTTAAACCCCTGAAAAATGAATAACCATGAACCAAGAATACTATACTCATCAAAGTTATCTTTCAGAATGGAAAATGTCAGTCTCACAATAAGAGACTAACTGTTGCCTGAAAGTGTAATCCAAACAAACTCTCACTTCGCCTACTGAGTAAGAAGTTATCCTGGTTGTGATATTTTATGCCTTAATTCCCTGCACTTGGGAGACAGAAACATACCTCTTGTGAGTTCAAGGTCAATCTGTCTCAAAAACAAAAAACAACAACAAAAGCATATAGGCATCTCATATAATAACAAATTTAATTTATATAAACACTGCTAGATATTATAACCATTTCACAGATAAAGAAACCAAGGCTGAGCCAGGTGTGATGGCTCATGCCTTTAATTCCAGCACTTGGGAGGCAGAGACAGGCAGATCTGGGTTCAAGGACAGCCTGGTCTACAAAGCAAGTCCAGGACAGTCAGGGCTGTCACACAGAGAAACCCTGTCTTGAAAAAAAAAAAAACCCAAAAATAAAAGAAACAAACCAAGGCTGAATGTAAGTAGAAAAAGAGACAAATAACCATAATTAGACATACATACCGAACATACAAGTATCATAAGACTAACCTTGTAAAGTTTCTAAATCTCCCTTAGGGTCTTTCTATAAGAGCTGTGTTGTGGTCTGAATGAGAATGTCCTCCAGGCTCATATATTTGAATGCTTGATCCTCAGTTGGTGGAACTGTTTAAGGAGGATTAGGAAGTGTGCCCTTGTTGGAGAAGTGTGTTGCCTGGGATGGGCTTTGAGGTATAAACAGCCCATGTTCTCTCTGCCTCATGTTTGTATTCTGGCATTTGCCACAATGTAGTGAAATCCTTTACTTACTAATATTCTCTACTCAATTACGATGTAGCCCAGTTATATAAATTCCTTGTTAGCAGCCCAGTTATAGCTTTGAGATCACCTTTTACTCGTGGCTATTAAAGATATTCAGTGAGGTAAATCTCATTGTAGGGTTGTTCTTCGACTCTCAACACCACCCTATGTGATACATGGGCTTTTCCTGTACAAAATACCATAATGAAACCCATTATTTTCTATAATTAATAACAACAAAGAATATATACAAGAAAAAAGAAAAACAGAAGAGATAAATGTACAAATAGCATAAGACAAAGTCTTTTTTTTTTTTTTTTGAGACAGGGTCTAGTCTTGTTCCTGGCTGACTTGGAACTATGTAGACCAGGCTGCCTGGAAGTCAGACAGCTGCCTGCCTCTGCCTCCTGAGTACTGGGATTAAAGGGGTAGGCCTGGTGTTTAAGACAAAGTTTAACCATAAGCCAAGTTTTTGTTATAATACAACTGGAGTTGCAGACTACACAATTTATAAACTTGCTTATGTAAGAAACTAATGAGTCAGTTGTTCAAAGCATTTATACAATGTTACAATGTAATTACAAAATAACATAGTTTAATTTTAAGGAGATATTAAATCTTTCAAAATAAAACATCAGTATTTTAAAACAGTTTTAGAACTTAAAGGGAAATGCAAAAATATCCACAATGCACTAGTAAAACTAGTTACTAGAATTACACGTACTTTTGTTTGGGGGAACCTTCTATATAATAAATGTTAAAAGCTGTTGTGTTCACTCTCTTACTTTTTAGAAATTGATTACTAAAGTAAGTGCTTTTATAATAGTAACTACTTTTTCTTCCTGTCTTCCCATGTTGACGTAAATCATGTTTCTGCTGTAAAATTGTTGTGATCATGCCATGCCTTGCTCTAACCCACTCCATAGTGTGTGAAAGAGTAAGTCTCTAGACTGGGCCTTGCCCTGAGAGACTCTATTTTAAGTGTGTGACAGGAGGGTAACAACTGGAAAAGGACCATGAAAGAAGCCAGTGAGGAAGCCTGGAAGCCCTTCTCTCTCTGGGGATCACAGGCAACAGAACTCACAAAACACAGCCCATGAAACACCAACAAGAGCTGGGGGGCTGGGGGGGGGCTTTCTCAGCTCATTGGCCACTTCTATTATTTTAGAGATAAGCTTTATTCTTCTTCCATTCTCAGGGATATTTACTTTCTTTTTTTTTTTTTTTTTTTTGGTTTTTTTTTCGAGACAGGGTTTCTCTGTTTAACAGCTCTGGCTGTCCTGGACTCGCTTTGTAGACCAGGCTGGCCTCGAACTCGCAAAGATCCGCCTGCCTCTGCCTCCCAAGTGCTGGGATTAAAGGCGTGCGCCACCACCGCCCGGCTTACTTTCTTAATGAGCTATCTCAGTTTCTATTCCATGGTGAACTTAAAAGGTATTGCTTTTTCTTCACTCCTCCCTGTGAATACCAGGATTTTCACCTACCTTGTACTATGCTTTTCTCTTAACCTATAATAAAACTGCTCTCAAAACTGTCTGTTTCTAATTATTTTTTTATTAATGAGACTAAGAGCCCCAAAAGGAAAATTCTGTTTCCCTGGCAACCTGGTTGGCTCCACAAACATCGATCGGTCCAGTACCACCCAAGTTACCCAAACTGATAAAATGACTTATTCCTGATGAGAAAACGGGTGCCACTCTGAATTTGGGTGAACTATGACTATATGGGCAAATGGCTGTAATAAAATCCTACCAGGGAGACCAGGTCCAAGAACTTATTGTACATACCAGACTGAGAAAGGGTTCATCTCCTTCACCTGGACCTTAGGAGGTCAACAAGTACAACTACGATGGCCATGACCTCTACCCGTCACCTGGCACCTCATGTATACATCAGGATCCACAGAGCTAAGGCCCTTGGGCCTTCAGCTCAGCTCAGTCCCTCTGGTTCAACAGAACACTCAACTGCTGGCTTCCAGCATCTGACCATTCCTGGGCCTGGACCTACTCTTTCACCTTCCCATATGGACTCAGCTCTGCAATGTCCCCCAATCCCATCAGCAGAGTCTGCCTGACTCCACAGCAGCCGCTGGCTTAGGTTCATTAACTCATCGATACAGAACCTCTTGAACTTCTAGCAGCTTATTCTTGAAACCTAGAAGAACTCTGAAGCAGCCGTTTGTATCTGTAGATGTATTTACTGTGCGAGGTGGTAGAACATGGACCCTCTCTACCTGCCTCTGTCTTCCAGAATATCTAGTGTTTGGCTCCTTGCCAAGAAGCTAAGCTACAGTGAGGTGCTGGGGAACCACCCCTCCAAGAAAAGCTGTAAATCACACCTTGTTTTGAGGTTGATGGGGGTGTATGAAGGCTTGCTTCCATTCTTACTACACATGGCAGCTATTTCTCCTACAACTCCTTTCCAGACCTGAAGGCTTGCTATTCCCCCTCAGATCTCCCTCCCTCCCTCCTCCTAGGACCCATCATGATGTTTCTGGTAGGAAGTTCGATGTCTCCTAATTGCTGTTTCACTTCAAGGCCTGATGTGTCCCCTACCCCATGGTTGTGAAGCACTTGTTCACTTGTGTTCCCCTTCTCTCTCCTAATAAAGCTCATTCTGAAGAATAATTTCAGGGGCTAGAGAGATGGCTTAGTGGTTAAGAACACTGACTGTTTTCTAGAGGACCTGGGTTCAATTCCCACCACTCACATGGCAGCTCACAACTGCCCGTAACTCCTGTTCCAGGGGATTTGGCAACCTCACACAAACATACACACAGTCAAAATACCAACGCACATAAAATAAATTAATTAATTTAAAAAAAGAATAATTTCATGTCAGCTCCTTTCCCAACCCTTCATTTTTTGTAGTGATCTGTAATAATGAGAATTAATGTTAGTAATGATTGGATTAAGATAGGAGAGATAGCTCAGTGACCAGGAACATTGCTCTTGTGGAGGACTTGGGTTTAGTTCCCAGCACACACACTGGGAGGCTTACAATTGCATACACTAGGGATTTCAGGTATTTTGCCTAGCCACCTTACCTCTATAAGGGTGTAAGGGATTCACTGCATACACGGTGCAGATGAATTCATTTTTACTTACACATAAATTAATCAATCTTTTAAAAAAAAGAAGGAACCCGTGTTCACCTCAGCCAGATTACCAAGGAAAGTGGAATTCTACGAAAACAGCTGCAGTGAAATGGCAGGACATTTATTCATTCGAGAAACTCTGCCATCATGGAAGACACAGCTTTGTCTATGAGTCTGACAAGATGTGCTTATGACAAAATCTTTAAGACAGAGGAGTAATAAATGCCAATAACTCTTGAATACTTAGAATGACAGTGCCATAAAACTATGTAGACTAAGCCGGGCATGGTGGCACATGCCTTTAATCCCAGCACTCAAGAAGTAGAGGCAGGTGGATCTCTGTGAGTTCGAGGCCAGCCTGGTCTACACAGGACAGGACAGACAGAGCTATTACAAAGAGAAACCCTGTTTCAAAAACAAACAAACAAGCAAAAAAAAGGCTACGATGACTAATTTTGAAGTAGCATTAGTTGTCTAGAGCACAATCTTAATTCTTAGAATCAGAAAACACAGGAACCTCAATGTTCCAAGGAAAAGTAGATTAACAACTGATTTATCTTAAATATTCAGAAAACATAAAAAGGACTGTGTTCTGTGCAAAGACTGATACAAATCCATCTGGTAATACCTCTCTCTTAAGAACAAAGAAATAAGAACCCCTGGAGCAAATGCACCATTGACTGAACACTATCAAGGAAACAACATTGGTTTTGTATTGTATTCTGTAGCTAAAAAATAGACCGAACACCAAAACACCAGAGACTTGACCATGGTTCACTGACAAGGATGGACAAGAGATAAAGCTAGCTGGAGCTGGAGCTGGAGGAGGCAGACAAAGAGGAAGACACAGCCATGCGAAGAGAGAGAGAACAGAAAAAGGGGCTGGAGAGACGGCACAACAATTAAGTGTATATACTCTTTTGCAGAGAACCTGCTTGGTTCCTGGCATCCCACGATTGCCTGGGACTCCAGCTCCAGGCAATCTGACACCTCATCTGGCCTCGGAGAACATTATACTCACATGTACATACACAAATACATGTACACACATAATTAAAAATAAAGAAGTAGAGTAGTAAGAAAGGGAAGAGAGGAAAGTAGAACAGGTTTCCTATAGGAGAAAATACTAAAATTAACCAAATGCTTTATAGGATTTTACTTCACTAAATTAAAACCTGTTCTTTTTCTTGTATTTGTCCTTGTTGGGTAAGACATGAATCGTAAGAATAAAAATGTTCCTTAAATTACAGAAATGTATTGAAGAAATCAAGTCATCTTCACTTAGGGTAAGGCCATAACATGAAGAGCTGAAAATATAATTTACAGCATCTAGTGTCTTAATTCTAAACAATACACTAATTTCTATCTGAATGCAAACGGGCACATTAATGACCCTACGGGCTGACTTTCATTTGTTAACTACATAAATGTGTTTTCTTTTGTACTGTCTCTCCCAAACACATGGGGAGGGTAAGAAGGTAACTCAGAGATCTACCCGCCTCTGCTTCTTGAGCGGATAACTGGATTAAAGGCGTGCACCACCATACTCAGCTCAACTCTTCTTTTTAACAACCTCAAACATGACTGTCAGATCTTCAGCGCTAAAAACTTGTTCAAGAAAAGAATGCCTTGAGTAGACAAAGAAAAACAGACTTCCAATGAAAAAGTGTGGATTGTAAAGAAACAAGTGATGCTCTTCAGTGCGTACCACACTCTTGAGTGATTATCCAAGGGAAGTTGCAGTTTCTGGGCGGGGAAGTCAATATCCCAATGAATGGTTCCTATTTCATCTCCTACTAATGTGATTTCTATACCACAGATAAAACCGACAGAAGTAGATTACTAGCTACTACATTCATGGAAAATAACTCAAATATCATTCACCAAGTCCATGGCTTAACAAAGATAATGAATATCTGTCTAGAAACAAATACAGAAATGATTAGAATCTTGCCACTCATTTCTGGAATTATCTTCTTTCAAGCTGCTCAAAAACCATAAGTGGTCTGGAGTTGCTTCCTGAAACTCGCCTTTCTTCAGCTGTTTACCATTTTTCAAATATTTTTATGAGTCAATGGGCAATCCAGTCCATGTGCAGACATCCAGCATACTACATCCAGCGTTGAGAGACTTCCTGAAAGAATAACCCTGGTTTGCTGGTCTCTATGAGGACATGCTGGAACTATGAACATCACTCATATTCAAGGATGATATGGAAGCCAATCATCCTGTTTTCAAGATAAGATTCCTTAAAAAAAGAAAAGTGAAAAATCAACTAGGTTAAAAACCCGAAATTTTTAACACAGTGAAAATTCTCATACAAAATGATATTTTAAAGTGAAAAGTTATATCAATAAATTTGAATTTTTCACTCCAACTTTAAAATACAATCTTTAAAAAAAAGGATCACAGGGCATATAATGACAATATTGCAAATAACCAATTCCTTGAAATTAATAAAAAGTACTAGATAAAGCTACATGGATATTCTAGTGAGTAACATTTCAATTTTTACCTATCCTGGGTTCACTGACTGACTGAGGCATCAGACTCTCACAGTAAAACCACTCAAGGAAGAACCTGAAATTAAGTCTAGATGCCAACTGGATAGCATTTCTTTTACTTTCATGAGTGTTTGTGCATCAGACGAACTGCACATGGAATTAGCAGACAGTTGTGAGCTGCCTCGTGGGTTCGGGGACTGGAACCCAGGTTCTCTGAACCTTTGAACCATCTTTCCAGTCCCTTGATAAACATTTCAGTATGGATTACTTCAACTCAAACTTTCCAAGTTAGTTTCTAAAATATTAAACAGAACATGAGCTGTGAGGCAAAATGTGTAAGTTACTTCTACATAGGACATCTCAAAATAAACAATGTTAAAATAGTAGCAGCTCATTCCACTTCTTCACTGACTTACAGAGCAACCCTTAAACGACATGACACATTTCCCATGAAAATGATCTCTAACACAGAATACTATACCTTCATAGGGTATGTCCAGGCTGCCTGCTAACCAGATTGGTGGCCATGCTTCACTTCAAGGGATGTCTTCTTGCCTCCTGGATATGCTCAGGTGATATACAACCCCCTATCTGTGTAGTGATTAACATCAAAGACTGTGGATGCCTGGTGGCCCCAAAACAACACTATCAAGTGCTCACAAAAAACTGTAAGGATCTGAGTGTTGGAAGAATATGATTCTTCCAGATTTGTTTGTTAAGCCCTTATTTAATCCCACACTTCTGACTTCATTCCAGGTCTATACCAAATCAACGTACAATTTTACATCTTGTTCCACCATTAAAAAAAAAAGGGGGGGGGAGGTGGTAGCACATGCCTTTAATCCCAGAGGGGGATGGGGGTGGGGGCAGAGGCAGGTGGATCTCCAAGTTCAAGGCCAGTCTGCTCTATAGAGTGAGTTTCAGAACAGCAGGGCTACAAAAAGAAACCCTGTTTCAAAGAGAGAGACAGAGAAAGAGAGAGACAGAGAAAGAGAGAGAGAAGTACTTGGTCAGAAGAGGACTCCTGACCTTTTCTAATTGAGTGTTTTTTGTCTATTGCTCAATACAAGCTGAAAAAGTGGGATCAAAATTCCACCAGAGGGCAGAGAACTTGAGGACATTAGTAACACCCACACCACCACAGGCAGATTCCCACAATGATTTAAATCTAGTAAGTGCTTAAGAAAAGCCAGTCAACTGTCATGTGTCAGTCAGCATGACTTTATTTGGCAGAAGTGTTTTAACACTGATAGGAATTTACAAGTCACTATCCAGGTAAATCATTATCCTAGAATCCACAGCCATGATCAAAATCTTACTCAGCTGTGAGTCAAAACTCAGTTTCTCCACCCTCATCTTTGATCCCTGCAACGGTCTTTGGCCATTTTATTATCACCCTCTTCTACCTGGAAAACTCAGAAGACCTTCTGCAGCAAACTCACTCAATTGTTTTTGCTACTGTTTTTTTCTTTAAAATTTTTCTAATTTATTTATTTTTATTTTGTGTGCACTGGTGTTTTGCCTGCACGTGTCTGTGTGAGTTACAGTTGTGAGCTGCCATGTGGGTGTGGGTGGGGGGATTTGAACCCTGGTCCTCTGGCAGAGCAGCCAGTGCTCTTAACCACTGAGCAATCTCTCCAGCCCTCAACCCTCAATTTTTTAAGGATTAAAAAAATTACATTTCTGTGTTCTCATATAGGTCAGAAGACAACTTTTGGGGGCTGGTACTCTCTGTCCACAGAGACCTAGAAATGGAACTCAGGTGTGCTGGGAAGTACCTTTTACCTGCTCAGCCTTCATGCTAGCCCCACTCTGAGACTTTTAAGAGCATCCTTAGTATTGAGATGGAGATGTGACAGAGCCACTCAACTAGTGTGCATGAGGCTCTGACCACTAGTGCAACAAAAATAAAAAACCTAAAATGAAGTCTATTTTTTCCTTATTTTTTTGTACATGGTTGTTTATATGCATGTGTGTATGTGCACCATATGCATGCATGGTGCCATGGAGGACAGAGGAGGATGTTGGGTTTCCTGGAACTGGAGTTACTATGGATGGTTATAAGCTGCCAACTGGGTGCTGAGAACCAAGCTCAGCAAGTGCTTTTAACCACTGAGCCATTTGTCCAGCCATCCCCTGACCCTAGCCAAGCCACCTTTTGTAACTACAAAAAAAAAAGGTATGAATTTTTAGATCCTTCAAATTATAAAATTCCTAGGCTGGAGAAATGATTCAGTGTCACACAAGCACAAACAATTGCCACACAAACATGAGCAATCCAGTCCCAACACAAAGATCCCTGTTCTGTGGGATCCCTGGGGCTTGCTGGTCACCAATGTAGCTCCAGGCTCAGTGGGCAGTGACAGCGCAGGACACTTGACATCTTCCTTTAGCCTCTGTGCTCTGGCACCTCCTGTCCCCCCCCCCCATCCCCCTGCCGCCCCTACACTACAAAAATAACCCCACAGAGCTTGGTGGACCTGGGAGCCAGACTGCCGCTCTATTCATTACGTAGTCACAATAGTAGGTAAGAAAGCTTTGCTGTGCATTCATTTCCTCCTTGAAATATAGGAAAACTGCCTTCAGCAAAAATTTGTTGAGACACAAATGAACATGTAAAGAGGACAGAGACAGTGGCTGGCACATTTTAAGCACTACATAAATATTACCTATTATTTTTGGTGCTAAGTTTTTATAGTTTTTACATTGTTCCATAAGTGTATACAAAGTTTGCCCAACTAATATATTACCTATGGTTTAAAATATATTTGATGTTTTCCCATGGTAACTAGTATTTACTCAATAGGTAAACCAAACCAACTCTGTACAGACATAGCACACGCCACGGCAATTCTCAGAGACAGTGCTGTGTGAATAGGTGCAGCCTTAAAAACATTAACTATGTGAAGCACTAATGTAGCAACCTCGGGTCATTAAAATTAAACACCAAATGGCACCATATAAACAGTTAACACACAGAGTAGTTGTGGGATTCAATGACAGAGGGTGAGGCTGGAGCAGCCCTACACATAAGGGCAGGAAGGACCTAAAGGAGAGGAAGCAGATGAACTTGGTACATTGCTCATTCCACAATTACTTTTCCTGGCCAGGCTCTGTTCTAGGCCCTGGGGATAAGCACAGCTCATAAATGGCACAAACTGACTTGTAGTCTGTGGGTTAAAGGGCACCAAACCAGAGGCAAGTTTTCCATTTCTGTTCTGGCAATAATGGAGAAAGGACCCTGGACTCCAAGCAAAACTTCACACTGAGCTGCATCCCTAGCCCAGGAGCCAAGTTTTGAAGTGACGAATGAGACAAGTCCGCCTTCCTATCGCCACTTGGATGACTTATAGGCAGGAGCTAAGACTGTGGTATGGTCCCTACAACTTTACAGCTGTGACAAACATATAGAAATGGCACACATAAATTATTTAGTAATTTTTCATGTATTGCAGTATATTATAAATATACTCAATTGGGCATAGATTATGCTAAGGGAATAGTTTCCATGTATCTTGATACAAATGATATGACTTATAAATCCACTGTCACTATTATTGGGATAGATTTTGTTCATAGTTCCAAAAGTTTGCCCATAGGAAAGCCTTACTTACTGCTACTTTCTTTCTTTCTTTCATCTACCAATGACTGCTCCCAGATCTCAAAGCTTGTGGAGTGCTTACAGCTGCATGTAAGTAGCAAGAGCCACTCACTCCAAAAGACAATTTGCATCTTTCTCTTCTCTATTGACCTCCCTCCCCCAAAGGCAATGTCCTCAAGTAAAGAAAGAAACCTTTTGGTAAATACCAACTAACAAAGCTTTGTCAACTTTTATTTCTTCCCAATGACATACCATTAGAATTTTCTAATAGGTAAGTTTCAATATGCTAATTTACCCACAAGCACAAGCTTCCAACCACTTCCCTCAGGTCTGTCTAATCTTTCCAGTCATGTCCATTCTCTCATGATACAAGTTAATACTCTACTATCACCCTCACAAATCAGCTTTTTGAACTGTTATGGCTGCACAAATCATTAAATTCTATCTTTATAAACATATTCTAATCTTATACTGGACACAATAGTGAATATGTGTTTAACATAAACACTAAAAAGTTAGGCACAACTAACCCACAATACAGGAAAATCTAACGTTCTTGATATTCAAATGCTCAGTGAAAGTCTAACACTCCTGGCTGAGTGTAGCAGGGTACACTTTTGATCCCAGCACTCAGGAGGCAGAGGCAGGCAGGTCTCTTGAGTTCAGGGCTATCCTTGTCTACATAAATCCAGGCCAGCCAGGGATACAAAGTGAGACCCTATCTAAAAGAAAAGAAAAAGAAACAGAGACTCCAGCAAAATCACAGCCTCCTGTTTTGTTTACTTTTCTTAGTTTGATGTTGAAAAAAAAAAGTCACGTTTGCCCTTAGTTAGGAACTGTACTAAGAAAAACAAAGATGGACTGGACCCTTCGAGTAAGGGCCTAAATGTCTCTCAGTATGTTTGCTTGGTGCCCACCCTAGCTTGACCATTTTCTAACCATATTATGTATGGGCACTTGGATAAGTAAGAGCTACACGCCATTTTAAACTATTAAACACCCAAGCAGATTAACTGCAACTTTATGAACCTTTAAAAGCCATACTAAGATGCTGAGTTACTTTGTGATCAACACCGTTATTTCCACAAAAGAAACAACTATTTAATGTAAACTTTCTACATAGTGATGCATGCGAATCAAACTCATGTGTTGAAAAACTGTGAACTTATGCTTATGCAAAAGGTCTCCTTGAAAATTAACTGATATAAAACGTCTATGAACATCTGGCACTGTCCTGGCAAACACGCAGCAAACAGCAGTTACTGCTGTTTCTAATTTTCTAACGCTAAACTCAAGCTAAATGATTAAAAATCACAAACATGATTGTGTATATAATATACGTAAATGCACGTATAACGATACTACAAAAAATACTGGTATGTTATTAATACCTAGGGGAAAGTTGAGTTTCTAACAGGCAATACAAGTTGTAAAAGTTACAATATTAACTATTTGCTCTTATCTCTGCATACCAATTCCACAGAACCACTACACTGTGAGCAAAAATTGTAAGCAGAAGTCAGTTGACCCGGGAGAATTTGCCCCGCTGGAACAGTTAAGCCCTTAAGCACGTGGACAATGGGCGGCTTTCTTTGCATGGCCGCACCAAACTGGGACAGATCGGTTTAATGGCGAAGCAGCAATCCCACATTCACTCATCACCTGCCTCACGCTGGAAAACGTAACCATCCAAGTCACTACGCAAAGTTGTTGGGTTTTTTTTTTTTTTCTTTAAGAAATACCCTAGCCACTCAAGCAAAGATGCGAGAGCACCCGGGCCACATCCAGTTCCAAAAACACTCCAATCGCCTCGGCCTCGCAGCCGGGGGAGGTGAGGGGACCGCGAACCCAGCAAGCCGGCATCACCTCCGGAGCACTCGCCGACACCCCGAGACCGCCCCGCCGCGGAGGAGCCTCGGCGCCCTCGGGCCTGAGCCCGCCGCTTCCCGCCCGCGCCGACCCGGGCCGCGGCGCGCGGAGGGACGCAACGCTCCGCTCCCGCCGCGGGCGGCACGCGGGCTGCCGCCGCCGCCGCGGCGTCGGGCTCCGACTCCGAGAGAGGGAAGGAAGAAAAAAAAACAAAACCTGGCTTCTCGTCCCCTCCGGAAACCGCGGGCCGGCAGGAAGTGACGAAGTCGAGGTCGTCCGGTCCGCTGGGTCCCGGCTCGCGCTCCCCGCCCGACTCCCGGAACAGCCCGAGCGGAGCGGCGCGGCGCGGTGCGGCGGCCTCCGCACCTCCGGAGCCGCTGAGCGGGCGCCCGCCCGTCCCTCCGCCCTCCCGCGCGCGCCATCGCGTCACCGCCCCGCCCCGCCGGGCCCCGGCCCCGCCCCGGCCGCGGGCTGCGGGTCGGACCCCGACTAGGTTCTTCGCGGGCTTCCTGGCCTTCTCCGCGGCCCCGGCGGCTGCCGCGTGCTGAGGGTCCCGGGCTGCCGGTGGCCGCAGAGTCTCCGGCGGGAACGCGGGCGGCCTGTCGGGAGAGGACTGTCCTGTATGCCACCTGGAGCAGATTGCACAGGCTCGGGGGACGCGGCTGGACGAGGCCAGGTTTGGGCGTCGGATCTGCGTGCCGCCTCTGCCCCTCCGTTCCCGGGCCCGTGTGGCCTTGGGTTTCCAGAGCCACCACTGTCACCTATTACAGAGTTGCAGTGCGTCAAGGCAGGATGGTTGCAAAAATTATTCGAACGTGGACTTCGCAATCCCCAGGCCTTGTTCCCTTCTGCTTTAGGACCTCAAACTTTCTATTGCTTCAGAGAATCAGGAGAAAGACTCTTCCCCTCAAGTGTTTGAATTTTGTTGTTAGAAATTATGTTTAAGCTGAATTTCTAACAGCCTTACACTAAATCCCAATGGATGCATTTTTGACGGCATTATCTCTGAATACTCATGTTTACTTGTGATTTGATTCAACTCATTCTAGCATCTTCCTCCTGCAGTAATAGTTCAAGCATTACATCACAGGACAGCTGAGGGAAGGAGTCAGTTTCCCCCAAAAGAGCCCTGAATGTCTATCCCAGCATCTGTCTGTTAGAGCATTAAATTGCCAGAAATGAACGCCTGGACATTTTACTTTAGACCTAAGGGGAGGGTGCATTTGCCCACGCTTGGTTAGATCACACCGCGTGTGTAGGAGGGGTGGTTAAAATACCATGTCTGCATTATGGCTGAGCTCTCTGTTCCTGGTTGTCTTACAAAACATGACCTTGTAGTGTCAGGAGAGGCCTAGCTTCAGTGCAAATCCTTTACAACTATGGGTTTAAGATAACTCATACATCCCAGGACCAATAGAGTAGCAATGTATTGCTTACTACTGATGTTTTATAACATCTGTAGTATATCTCAGGTCAACATGTTGCCACTCTGGGTCAGCAATGGTCAGAAAACCTTTTCTAAATATGATTAAAGAGTGGCATAGTAGGAAGAAATCAAGCTTCAAGTAAAAGTACATTATTCGCTCAGTGGCGTATGGACAGGGTTTTGTCAAAAGTTGTAGCAGGAAATTAATCTGGTTCATGACCCCTTGAGCATTAGGAAACACATTGTTAATTTGTCAGATTAATAAATGGCACTCACTCTGTATCCTAGCGGCGATTGCCTTATTATTCCCTATTTCTTTACTAACGTGTTAACTTGCAGTTCTGAGGGCTGTGACTGTTGATGCATTATTGTCTGTGCTCTCTGTATTACCTCTAGACACTTATTTTTTTCCAAACATGATCATGATTATTGCCACTTTAGTATCTTTCCATTTACAATGCTCAAAATGCCACAAATTAAAGGCAGTTCTAGTGTTTGGTCTTCCAGAAGTCTCCATGTCTAAAACAGACTGATTACTATAAATCAAAGATTCAGAGAACCCCTGGAATTGACTTTTAAAAAATAAGATTTGAACATGCAACTATGTCACCTTCTCCTCTTCTTCCCACTCAACCAAAAGCCCATAGCTCCAGTCATTAATATTTAGGAGTTAGGTCTACTCTAATGTTTAGATCTTAAAGTTCTAAATCTTTTATAGTTTAAGTCCTGTTTATTGTTCTTTGACAAAAAATATTTTTACAAGACCAGTGTTTATATCCATCAGACACCAATACATGAAATTACTCTTGTCTTCAGTGTCAGGAGTTCAAACTAAAGGGTAGTTCGTGTTGTCCGCTTTACTCTAAATGGTCTCCAAACATCTGTCAAAGACTCCAGATGTAAGAAAGAACAAACCATGCCACTTGGCTTAGAGCAGACCTCTCCTGAAATTTTATTGTGTATGTTATACAGACAAGTGGGAAGAAGGAAAATACACTGATTAATTTACTATGGCAAACCACATTAATGGTATTTGCATAGTTACAGAATAGACTGCAAGATGTTTTTGTAAAAGAATTTCTGCATTGTCTTCACTGTTGAAGGCAGAAAAGAAAAACAAAAGCTTTGTAAATAATTTATCAGGTATTTCTTTTCTTGGTCGTAAGACATGCCTGTCATTTGTCCATTCTTCTTTTTGTAGGCTGCCTAAAACACTTCTGAATTGCTTTCACATTTTATGCCATTTAATTAAGACATACCTTTTATGTTCAGCACAAGGGGAAAACTTTGCCTTAAAGAAAAATTCAGTTCCCAGACACAAATAAGAAACCTTTATTGTTTTACTTGCTGTTTGATATGTTTGTGATTATTACCCCTGCTTGGGAATGTCCAAAGAATGCCTGGTTATAAAGAAGTAGCAAAGTAACTTTTTATCTCATAGCTTTTTTTAGTCAAATTTGGCAAACAGGCAAAACTTAGTGCAGCTCCAATTGTGTAGGCATGTTGGGAGGCACATGAAGAGCAGTTAGTGTGGTCATGGTTTTTTTTCCTAGGTTGGTGTCAGGAGAGAGACTGGTCTCAGAATCCCAGCTATTGTTTGGGTCTGTGTTTTGAAGGGTCCCATTGTTTTCATCTAAATGACAGCTACAGTTTGGAAACTGCAGTAGCATTTCAAATTCAGTTCTCTTAGCAATATTTTTTATCCTACATTTTAATATTTGCATAAGAGTTGTAATATTTCAAAATGAAAATGGGGAAAATGTTGTGTTTTGTGCCTTTATGACCTAAATCTGGGCTCATTATACCTTTTCCTAAAAGAGCCAAACTGATTTTTTTTTTTAGGCACCATAAATGCTGAAGGAAATTGAAGCACATAGGTATTTAGGATCATAGTATGCCTATTTAGGATGCAGGGAAACTTAGGGTAGAGAGCATGCTTAATACATGTATGACCTGAGTGATCCCCAGCACCCCAAAAATGAATGCAAGGAGTGAATGGCATGGATCTATTTCAGAATGTAAAATGGTTCTTAACTGTGGGCCATGCAACAGCCAGTAGCCATGTCTTAGCCCACCCCACCTTTTGTTTTTCCTTACAGCCCCCATGGCTGGAGGTTACGGTGTGATGGCTGATGACGGCTCTATTGATTACACCGTCCATGAAGCCTGGAATGAAGCCACCAATGTTTACTTGATAGTGATCCTGGTTAGCTTCGGTCTCTTCATGTATGCCAAGAGGTAATACGGGTGTGTAAAACACTTGAGTGCTTAAGGGCTTTAGGGGATGATGATGGGGTTTGTTGTTGTTTTGTGTTAGCTGAATTAAATGCATAAAAATATTTCCTCAGAAATCCTGTTCCTGGTCTGAACGGTTCTGTATCCATTGGCATCGGTGACTGGGGTTTCATTTGAAAATCCCATATTCAGTTCTGGGTAACAGGACCTGTTGCTCTGAAGTTTGCTGCTGTCCCTTCTAACGCAGCCTGATTCTATCACCAGCTTTGCTACACCGTCCTCTTGCAGTGAGCACACTTGAAAGTGTTTTTTGTCCAAGCGTGAAATGCAAAAACACTTAACACCTTTGCAGTTAGCAAACCTCTCTTCACCGATTTACCGCCCCATTCCCCCTTTTTATTCTTGTGCGTTGCACATGTGTTGGTTTGCTTCTTATTGCTGTGATAGAGACCAGCTCACAGTCCTTGAGGGAAGGCAGTAGAGGAACTCAAGGTGGGGACCTAGAAAGCCTAGAGGCAGAAACTGAAGCAGGGATTATGGAGGAACACTACTTACAACTTGCTCTCCCTGCTTCCCCCAGTTTGTTTTCTTATGCAACCTGAGACCACCCCCTCACAGTGAACTGGCCTCCCACAAAAGTCGTTAATTGAGAAATGCCCCACAAACTAACCTGTGGTAGAGGCAGTTCCTCAGCCAAGCTTCTGCCTTCCCAGATGACTCCAGCTGTGTATCAAGTTAACAAGAAACCGCTGCACTGCTTCTCTGCCCATTATGTATAAAGATATCGGTTTGTTGGGAGCAAGGAAAGTGTGTTTTATCTTTTTGTCATTGATATGCCACATGCTTCAAATTCTTAATGGACATTTTTTTGCCTTAATTTCTAGTGTAGCTTAACTTAAATGCCCTTTTAACTCTTCCTGGCTTCTTTCCCCCCAAATCTAGCAAAACAGTAATAGAGTTAATGATGATGGTGATGGCAGTGGTGGTGGTGGTGAAGAAGATGATGGTGATGATGATAATCACTAGGGTGTATTTTAAAAAGGAAAATGAGCATTCGGTTTGTAGGTATATACTTCAGGACAGTCTCTACTGAGTTTTAAAAAGGTCATTAAGTAATTCATAACCAATACTCTAAAAATAATTTCCGTTTGGCCTTGGATGTACCTCACCTACTTATGTTTGCCCCTGCATGCCGTGTAGCTCCCTCTCGGTGGCTGGACTATGGATGTGGGCAGTAGAAGGTGCCACATGCCATCATGGATCCACTTGCGTGTAACAACGTTTCTCTCAAAAGAGCTGCCGCCTCCTTCCCACTTTTAAAAGCAGAGATGCGCTGCTCTTATTTCTAAAAAGATATCCCATGAAACTGTCATTAAAGAACATTTTTATTCATGAATTTCCCAACCTAAGATCTGCTCACATCGGGTATATTTCCCTACTCCAATGATTTGTCTTCATTTGGATGTCGTGAAAGGGAGAAAAGTGACTCTTTTTTGTATGCTGTTGTTTTTAATGCACCATTTTTCCTAGGAGTTGCGGGGAATCGCAATGAAAGGGCCTCATTTTGTAATATTGTTTAGCAATATAGCATTATGTGGGTTGAGCATCTTTTTTTTTTCCTTTAACACTCTAGCTCTACATAGAGAGCTTTAACTGTTAGTGAAAATTGCAATATTTTACAAAATAATTTGTTTTGTACTTTTAATGGGTTATGAGACAATTATATAAGTGTTAAAACAAATCTTCATTGATTTTGTGTTTTAGGAATAAAAGGAAAATTATGAGAATATTTAGTGTGCCACCTCCAGAAGAAACGTTGTCAGAGCCCAATTTTTATGACACAGTGAGCAAAATTCGCTTAAGACAACAAGTGGAAATGCATTCCATTTGTAAGTATGTTCTGTGCCAAGCTATATGCATAACATGTTTAAAATAGATTTTCTATTGCATTCAGTTGACAAAAGGTTATAAAACATGGTTGTTTATAAAAACTTAGACCTTGTTCAGACACAGGCAGATTTATCCCAAAGTTATGGCTGTTAAATCCTTTGCCTTCCTGTTGCCTGAGGCCTCTCTGTGGCCTTGAGTGGTGATCATATTCTTATAAGCATTGCAGTAATTGAAATTGTACTCACCAATTTATACCTCCATTTCTTCTTCTAATTTTTCCTCCTTTGTACTTCTGATTTGGGATGACATTGAAATGGTCAGACAACTGAACACCAAAGTAGTGTACACATGGCTTTCGGGGACTTTGAAATCAGGGTGCAAGGGCAGAAGTTACATTTGAACAGTATTAATACACCCTGTGGTACTGACCACATGTACACCGGAAAGAAGAAACAAACGTTAAAATGTATAGGTCCAGAACCAACTGTACGTTGAAGCCTTTTATGCCATTATTTAAAGGGTTAAGGTATGGTTTCCATGGTCATCTTGTAGGACAAGCAAGATGGCACTTGTATTAGAATCCCAGATTCATCTCAGCTGTTGACTTGACGGAGTTTAGAATCACAAAGGGAACCAAGCTCTGGGCGTGTCTGGAGGGAGCTTCCAGATCAGGTTGATTGAGGTGGGGAGATTTACTCTGACTGTTGCTTGGCATCATGGCATGGGGTGAAGTCAGGAGAGAGTTTGCCGGGTAGGAGCGCCCATCTCTGTAACCGAACTTTTAAGTTATTATTTAACACTTATTTATTACTAAATTCACTTATAACAAAGACCAGCAATTTCTTAACTATTAATCCTATAAATTCCTACAACCCCTTTAACCTATCCACTAAACCTATTGATAATCATAACAACTACTTTCATACCCTTTTAGAATGATACAGTCTCTGGGGCAGGTCCTCAGTCGTCAGGAAACCAGTCTCGGGGGTAGACTCTTTAACGCACTTAGCAGTCCTTTTTCTGGATCTCTCAGACGCAGGTTCGTCAGGGTAAATTGGCTATCGAAGTCTCACTTTAAATAAGGCTTGAGGCTTTCTTCTCTCTGGGAGACCTCAGCGTCTGTAGGCCACCTTATTTCCTTCGTATCAGCAACTCTGCCGCTCTGCCTCAGTCTTTAAAGCTGGCCACAGTTCCGTCCAGGCCACTGTTCGGACAGGTCAAACCCCTCTAGGCAAAAGCTGAGCCACAGGGTTTAGTCCTTGGCCTTTTGCTGTCTTGCCTAGGCTTTCTCTGCTCACCAGCTTCCTTCTGCCTCAGGGAGATCTGGCCATTGGTCTACCAGAACTTTCTCTAGCAGGACTCTTGGAGCTCTCTCATATCGGGGGCCCTTAGCACGCAGCTCTCTGGCGTCATCCACTTGTCCTTAAATAGGATCACTCCTTGTTCCACCTGCTTCAGCTTAATTTGGGCTCTGCCCACTTAGCAGTTGAAAGCAATGCCAGGTCATAAAGTCTTTCCTTGTTTCACCTGGCTTCAACCTTGTTTTTCAGTCCAAAGAGACTCCCCTCATTTCACCTGACTTCTTCCATAAGCTGATAAGCTAATTGCTCACAGCAGTTGATCTTCATGCCCCGAATTAAGAGACTGTATCAGAAACTTAGGTATTCACTAAATCTAACTTATATTAACCTATCAGCCCCTACACATCTCTCTATTGCAGACCGAGGATGCAGGGTGCCTAATTGCTTGTCAGGACTACTAGCATGTTTTTTCTACCATGATGGACTGTACCCTAAAACTATAAGGAAAAATAAACCCTCCTTTTCTTAAGTTACTTTTGTTAGGTATTTGCCATACCATCAAGGGAGTAATATGTTGCTGTAAAATCAAGCAAACAGAGCACGCCTTTTATTATATATATAATGTAAGTCTGTACTATGTATGATGAGGCAGGCACAGAGACATATACCAGCTTGTTGAGTTCACATACTTGCTGGTTGCTGTTTGAAGTTTAATGTAGAAAGACTGGACAGTTACTTTTTTGTTTTTCTTTGAGATGGTGTATATGTGGTTTTTATTTTGTTCTTTTTTAGTTTTTAAAAGTTCTTTCTTGAGAATTTTATGCATGTGTACAATGAAATGTGATCATATTATGAGAAACAATAACCCTCACTTCTTAATAAGAATACTGGAATCTCAGGGTAGTGAAAGTAAGACAGATTTATTTTTGCTATTATAGAAGCAAGGTATTAGACTAAACAAAAGGCAAAAGAAAAAAAAAGAAAGAAATGACTGCCACACTGATTTGGACAAAATAGCAATTTTTATGTCTCCAATTATATTCTTCTGTTCCCTTTAGCTGTTATTGGGTGAATTCCTTAGGGAGGCACAATCTTCCCAGTGTCTGGTATTTCCCCTCACCAAATTCCCTATCCTGTTGGTTCAGGACATAGAGCCATTTTAATTAACATTATATTAATTATATTAATCTAATAATACCTGCAGTTGAAGGGTCCCTCTCTTTTGGTGCATGGACTCAGTTGTGTAGCAGGCCACTGGATGTGTCACCTTGTAGATGACCCTGGAGCTCCTAGACAAGCAGACACCAGTTGCCAGAGAGGGAAGAAGGGCCTTGAGCCCATCTGAGCCCATCTGTTCTCCGATGGGCTCTAAATGTACCTCATGCTGAAAATGGACCATAATGATTTATTTCTTAAATTCTATATTCTCTCTCTCTTTTTTAAATCTTACTGGTCTTATTTTTAGATATATTTTAACTTTTTAAATTGCTCTAACATTTTTGACTATCATAGTATTGATGGTCTGGTCTAGTATCTGAAGCATTAGATTATGTTGATGTGTTTTGGTTATTTGTTTGGTAATTATTGTGTTAATGGGTTTCTGTTAGCACTCTTACTCTACTGTAGTTAATATTTCTTCATCATATTTTAACTATAATTAGTTAACTATAGTTACAATTTCAGTTACAAGGGGAAGTTGGGAATGAAGCCATCAACCCTTTCCACTTTTTAAATCCTTTCATTTAGTCTGCAAAAGGATAGTGAATTTCTTTGCTTTTTGTTAATTCTTTGGCAAACGTAATTAATCTGCCTGGTCTCTGCTTCAGTTTCTGACTTAGGATCCTGCCTTGACTTCCATCTATGATAGTCTATACACTATAAGCTGAAGTATACCCTTCCTTCCTGAGTTCCATTTGGTCATAGTGTTTCTCACAGCAATAGGAAAGCATACCAAGATTACCACCACCAACCTGCTTGAAGCTGCCCCCAATTCTTCATTTTGTAGAACATGAGGAGGTGGTAAACAAGACAGGGTATCCTGAACTTTTAAACCAGACCCTCCTTGTCACTTTTTGAGGAGAACATAGGAGTTAATTTAGTTTCACTTCTCTTTAAAATCCTCTTAGTGTTGGGGAGAGACCGAGATCTGACAGAGTAGCCCACCCAAAGGTGGGGGAGGGAGCATCTTCTGCTCTCAGAGACCAAGGGCTTCTCTTTCCAAATACAGCAATCCTGGAAGATGTTCTATTTCCCAAATTGTGAGAAACCATCTCCCTCACTTCATAATAAGAACAGCGGAGTCTTAGATTAGCAAAAGCAAAACAGATCTATTTTCAGTTTGCAGAAACTGGGAACCAGCCTATACAAAAGGCAAAAATGGCTGTTGTTCCTATTTGGCACAAAACAGTGGCTTTTATATCCCTCGTAGCAGTTCTTTGTTCCTTTAATTCTCATTGGCTGAGTTCTTTAGAGAAATATAGTCTTCCCAGGACCTTAGTATTGTTCTCTGCCCAACTTCCCCATCTTATTGGTTCCAGACACAGCCTTATCAAATATCTTAGGCATTCTTAATCCTCTCCTCTTTTTGTATCTGGGCTCAGTCAAATAGCTGTCTGCCTGTAACTTTCAATCCTAGACACGCTGGTGCCAGCCACTGGCTAGGAAAGGTAGATGCCAGTGCTTCCTGCTTATCTGGATTCTCCAGTGAGATCTTAACACACCTCAGACTGAAAATGAACTATAACTAATCTCCCTCAATATGTACTTCCCATTCCTCTCCAACTCCTACAGATCTCCCTCCACACCTCCCCCCCACTCAAGCCTCAAGCTCTCTTCTAAAAAACAAAACAAAACCCACTAAATGCAGTTACTGCTGACGTATGTACATGGGTACAGGGCTCTCCACTAGAGCACAGGTAGCCTTCCAGTGTCCATACCCTCAAAGAAGGAATAATTCTCCCTCAACCATCTGTTAGCTGTGGGTAGCTCTTCAGTGAAGGGTGGAACCATACATGGGAAGGAAGAGCTCCTCCCCATGTATGCTCAAATTTTAGTTGACTTTATCTTATTCACCTCTTGGGCAGGTAATCCCTGCTACTGTGAGTTCAGGGGTACAATAGCCACGTTATGTCCAGAAGACAGTATTGCGTAGCACTCTGCCCACCCTCTGTCTCTTATGTTCTTGTGTCTTCTCTTCTGCAATGTTCCCTGAGCCTTGGCAGTGATGGGAGATGTGTTATTTGATAAAGATATATCATTTTAAGGTCCAGAGAGACAGCTCAGTAGTTATGAGCACTGGCTACTTCTAGAAGACCCAGGTTTAATTCTCAGTACCCATATGGTAGTTCATAACCGTGTATAACTCCAGTTTCGGGGATCCATCTTCCTCTTTTGGCCTCAGGCATCGCATACCCACATAGTTCACACACATACATGCAGACAAAATACTCATACATGCTAAATAAATAAATAAAATTTCAAGATGTCCCATTTAAGCATTAATTGCTTATTCTCAGTTCTTTGAGCAGTTGCGAGTTCCTTCACTGACTGCTCTCAACTGCCAAATGAAGATTCTGTAAGCAAGGTTAAGAGCAGCCTCGGTCTATGAGTTTAGACATACATTGTTAGAAGGCAGTTTGACAGCCTGGCCGTTTAGCAAAAAACAGCATCAGTTCTGTCTTAGGGCCTGTGATCTCCTCAGTCTTGGGCTTTTGACCAGGTTTACAATACCAAGCACGAAATAGCCACGTGTGGAGAAGACCTCAAATCCAACCAGAAAGTATTGGTTACTTCATAATAGTCATGCCACTATTGCCTCAATGGCTACATCTTGCCTGGCAGGTCGTTATTTTATCATGTAGAGCCTAACATGGGGCAAGACCATTGATGTCTTTTCTGCCTCAGCAGCACACAGCGTCTTCCAGCACTGTGAGAGCTAGCCAGTAGGGAGGAAGTTCTCCAATCAGTTTGAGATTTATTTCTCATATCTTGCAGCCTGAGTGTGTTACTTTAGCAATTGGGTCTTATTGTGTAGTTACATTGAGTAACCAAGGGGAACAACAACAGCTTGTGTTGCTTTGGAGACATCTGGGGCCAATAACTCATAGAGAGGTATCCGATGCCATGCCTTGCAGTTTTTGTTTAATAACTCATGTATTCTGGGAGCAGCATTGTCTACCCCTGCAGGGTACTTCTGTTCAAACTTTTTCTTTTTTATAATTATATTTTTTTATTTAAGAATTTTTTGTTGGGATCCAAGATGGCGGTGGCCTGTGCGTACATATTTTGATTTCAGGGTTAACAGTCACAAGGTGGCAAGTGTTGCAGGATGCTGTACAAAGGGCACGACGCCTTCTAAATCTCACTCAGCTACCCAGGGACCACGGAGGATCCCTGGGCAGGATGTTCCTTCCCACTCTCGGACACGCAAGGAAGCTGCTGGACCCAGGAATCGGGACCACCCATCCCCCAACAGGAGAGACTCCCGGTAAGTTCCAACCTAATACCCAGCGGGTAGATTCAGAACCCACGCAGAGATAATCCCCACACTGCTGGGCAACCCCAGGTCTTGCACAGACGATCCAACTATCTGGCAAAAGGTTGCAACCCTTGGAAGTGAGCATAGCTCCACTGCAAAATGCCTTCAGACCGCAGATCGCAGTCTGTGACAGGAACCAACCCTGGGCAAACTGCAAGATATGTGAAACTGTCGTATATCAGACTTTTGTACTAGTACGGGCCCTTCCGGTGGGAAACCAGAGCTTACTTGTACACAGCTCCGCCACCTGGATTAGTTAGGTCTCCACCTGGGAGGTGGGGCTGAATGACTCACCTTATAGGGGTGGAGTAAGGCAACGCTACTCCTACACCAAAGTGCCCCCTTTGGACCCAAGTCCAGAAGACAGCAAAAAAATTCCACATGACCAGAGGCCACAGACAAAAAAAAAAAACAGAGCGAAATGTCTCCAACAAAAGAAAGCAACGCTATTCCGTCCAGCCCGAACCACCTCACCACAACTGAAACACATGAAAACGATGACAATTCTACATTATGGAAAATGATAGAGTCCCTTCAAGAAGAACTTAAAACTATGAAGGAATTCAAAGAAGCCACAATTTTACAAGTCAAAACAACGAATAACACCATTAAAGAGCTCCAAGCCAAGGTGACTCAGCTTGAACAGGAAAAGGATAAAGCAATGAAAGATCTCCAGGCAAAAACAAGCAAACTGGAGAAGGAAATGTACAAAACGAACAATACCATTCAAGACATGAAAATAGAAATGGAAACAATAAAGAAAACACAGGCAGAGTTAAAAGAGGAAATGGAGAATCAAGAGAAGAGAACAGGAACTACGGATATGAGTATGAAAAATAGAATGCAAGAGATGGAAGACAGGATCTCAGGCATGGAAGATTCGATGGAAGAAATCAGTACAACATCCAAAGAAAATGAGAAAGCTAAAAAATCTCTCACCCACAACATCCAAGAAATCAAGGACTCAATGAAAAGACGGAACCAAAGAATTATAGGCATAGAGGAAAGAGAAGACTCCTGACTCCATGGTCCAGGAAATATCTTCAACAAAATCATAGAAGAAAACTTCTCAAACCTAAAGAAAGAGATGCCAGTAAAAATCCAAGAGGCTTACAGAACACCAAACAGATTAGATCAGAAAAGAAACTCCTCTCGCCACATAATAATAGAAACTCCAAATGTAGAGAACAAAGAAAAGATATTAAAAGCTGTAAGAGAAAAAGGCCAAGTCACATACAATGGCAGACCCATCAGAATCACACCTGACTTTCTCCTCAGAAACTTTAAAAGCTAGAAGGGCCTGGATGGATGTCCTACAAGCCCTGAGAGAACATAGGTACCCAGCAAAACTCTCTATCAACATAGAAGGAGAAAACAAGATATTCCATGACAAAATCAAATTCAAACAATATCTCCTCACAAGCCCAACCCTACAGAAGATCTTAGAAGGAAAATTCCAACACAGAGAAGATAACTACACCCAAGAAAACAGAGGAAATAGAAACCTCCACAGCAACTCAACAAAAAGAAACATAAGACAGCCAGCTATACCAAAATAATGGGAAGTAACAACCCTTGGTCACTAATATCCATCAACATCAATGGACTCAACTCGCCAATAAAAAGACACAGACTTACAGACTGGATCCATAAACAAGACCCATCTTTTTGCTGTATACAAGAAACACACCTCACTATTGAAGATAAACACTATCTCAGAGTAAAAAAAAAAAAAAAAAAAGGGCTGGGAAAAGATTTTCCAAGCAAATGGACCCAGGAAACAAGCTGGAGTAGCCACCCTAATATCAAACAAAATAGACTTCCAATTGAAGTTAATAAAAAAAGACAGAGAAGGGCATTACATACTCATTAAAGGAAATATCCACCAAGAGGACATCTCAATATTGAACATCTATGCCCCAAATACAAAGGCACCTACATTTATAAAAGAAATGCTTCTAAAACTTAAATCGCACATCAATCCAAACACTTTAATAGTGGGAGACTTCAACACCCCACTCACAACTATGGAGAGATCATCAAGACAGAAGCCAAACAGAGAAATAATGAGTCTAACAGAGATCATGAACCAAATGGACCTAACAGATATCTACAGAATGTTTCACCCAAACACAAAAGAATACACCTTCTTCTCAGCACCTCATGGAACCTTCTCCAAAATCGACCATATAGTTGGACACAAAGTTAGCCTCAACAGATACAAGAAAATTGAACTAACCCCTTGTATCTTATCAGACCACCATGGAATAAAGCTGGACTTCAATAGCAAAAGAATCAAGAGAAAGTCTACACTCACATGGAAATTGAACAACTCTTTACTAGAGGACCACTGGGTCAGGGAAGAAATAAAGAAGGAAATCAAAGACTTCTTAAAATCCAATGAAAATGAAGACACCACATACCCAAACCTATGGGACACGATGAAAGCTGTGCTACGAGGAAAGTTCATAGCACTAAGTGCCTTCAAAAAGAAAATTGTGGCCGGGCAGTGGTGGCGCACGCCTTTAATCCCAGCACTTGGGAGGCAGAGGCAGGCGGATCTTTGCGAGTTCGAGGCCAGCCTGGTCTACAAATTGAGTCCAGGACAGCCAGGGCTACACAGAGAAACCCTGTCTCGAAAAACCAAAAAAAAAAAAAGAAAATTGTGACAGTGCATATTAGCAAATTAACAGCTAAACTGGGTGAATTGAAAAAAAAAAAAAAAAGAAGCAAACACTCCCAAGAGAAGCAGAAGGCAGGAGATCATCAAACTTAGGGCTGAAATCAACAACTTAGAAACAAAAAGATTCAGATAAAAGCAATTTTATCACTGAAAGGTTCTAGATCCAAAATGCATAAGAATGTTTATAATATTCTTGACTTAAATTCTCTGATTTAGTACACTTGATTATTTGATAGTCTTTTCTGGACAGAAATCCCATAGTGAAAGCAGATAGTACCTGTCAGTCCTCTAAGGCTGTTAGACTTGGGAGATAAGAAAGTTGCTTAGAATAGTTCACTTGCTTTCCTTCATACAGTGTGAAAGCCACTAAAGCATGTCAGTTTAATGGCATCTTTACGTGACAATTGAGACAGCTGATGTTTATTAAAAAGAGAGCCGGGGGCCCCAGTCACCCTTACACCTTCGCACTGAACGATTCAAGTACCACCAATGCTCAGAATTCTTCAGGCCACCGATGGAAAGAGAAAGGGTTTTGTTTGTTTGTTTCTTCTCTTTATGAGTAGCTTTAAATAACTAAAATTATTGTAGAAGTAGCTGTTGGTTTTCCTGTCAATTCAGTGGCACTAATTTCATATAAGTTCAGTACAAATATCTATGAACTCTAAGCTATTTCTCCAGCTACACTGAGTTGTTTTTGAGGATACATTCTACTCTTTGTTAATCAAAAGACTCTTTATTCTGTGTATTTCTTGTCTTGGCATGAGGAAGCTTATGCTTTGACAGGGAAGGAATGTTATGTTGTTTAGGGTTTTTTTTTCCCATTGTTATTTCACATCTCTTTTAATCTGAACTACTGGATTATCTGAAGAACTAAACAGAGTCTGTCATTATTAACATATTTAAAATGTTTAATTTTAATAATTTTTCATTTGAAGAATTCATGGATTGTTAGGATAATGAAATATTTCTGATATGGAACAAAGGAAGTGAAACTGGTACCCAATGGAGAAGCAGCAGCTTGGATTAAACCAGGCATGTTTAGTGTTTGAAATTCTACCTAAAGGTCTCCCTGTCCACAGAGATAGTGTTACTTGAAGATATGAAAGTTCCTGTGGTAGCCATGCCTTGAAGCACAGTGTTGTATATAAGTAAATACCAGATTCTAAATTAAATCCAGATTTAACTAATATATATTATTTTATATCTTTGTTGTATTAAAATGTTTTAAACACTACAAATAAAACATTTGAAAGTTGAAAAAAAAAGAAATATACAAAGACTCAATGAAATCAAGAGTTGGTTCTTCAAGAAAATCAACAAAATAGACAGACCCTTAGCCAAATTAACTAAAAGACAGAGGGAGAAAACACAAATCAACAAAATCAGAAATGAAAAGGGAGAAATAACAACAGACATTGAGGAAATCCAGAGAATATTTGGATCCAATTTTAAAAATCTATACTCCACCAAATTTGAAAACTTAAGTGAAATGGACAATTTTCTTGATAGATTCCACCTACCGATGCTAAATCAAGATCAGATAAACAGATTAAACAGCCCTATAACCCCTAAGGAAATAGAAACAGTCATTAAAAATTTCCCAACCAAAAAAAGCCCAGGGCCAGATGGCTTTAGCAAGGAATTCTACCGGACCTTCAAAGAGGAGCTAACACCAATACTTTTCAAACTCTTTCACAAAATAGAATCTGAAAGAACATTGCCAAACTCATTCTATGAGGCCAAAGTCACCCTGATACCTAAACCACACAAAGACCCAACAAAGAAAGAGAACTTCAGACCAATCTCCCTCATGAACATAGATGCAAAAATACTTAATAAAATACTAGCAAACCGAATTCAAGAACACATCAAAAGTATCATACATCATGATCAAGTAGGCTTCATCCCAGGAATGCAGGGATGGTTCAACAAACGAAAGTCTATCAATGTCATTCACCATATAAACAAGATGAAAGAAAAAAACCACATGATAATCTCGCTAGATGCAGAAAAAGTATTTGACAAAATCCAACACCCCTTCATGCTAAAAGTTCTGGAGAGAACGGGCATACAAGGACCGTACCTAGAAATAAAGGCAATATACAGCAGGCCAGTGGCCACCATCAAAATAAATGGAGAGAAATTGGAAGCATTTCCTCTGAACTCAGGGACAAGACAAGGATGTACACTTTCACCATATCTCTTCAATATAGTACTTGAAGTTCTTGCTAGAGCAATAAGACAACTAAAGGAGATCAAGGGGATAAACATTGGAAACGAAGAAGTCAAATTATCCCTATTTGCAGATGATATGATAGTATACATAAGCGACCCCAAACATTCCACCAGAGAACTCTTACAGCTGATAAACACCTTCAGCAAAGTGGCTGGATACAAAATTAATTCAAAAAAAATCAGAAGCCCTTCTTTATACAACAAACAAATGGGCTGAGAAAGAAATAAGGGAAACAACCCCCTTCACAATAGCCACAAACAACATAAAATACCTGGGGGTAACTCTAACCAAGCAAGTAAAGGACCTGTACAACAAGAACTTCAAGCCCTTGAAGAAAGAAATGGAAGAGGCTTTTAGAAGATGGAAAGATCTCCCATGCTCATGGATAGGTAGGACCAACATAATAAAAATGGCCATCCTACCAAAAGCAATATATAGATTCAATGCAATTCCTATCAAAATACCAACACAATTTTTTATAGACTTGGAAAGAGCTAGTCTCAATTTCATATGGAACAACAAAAAGCCCAGAATAGCTAAATCAATCCTGTACAATAATAAAAACATCTGGAGGTATTACCATCCCAGATTTCAAGCTGTACTACAGAGCAATAGTTGTAAAAACAGCATGGTATTGGTATAGAAACAGACCAGTAGATCAATGGAATCGAATTGAAGATCCAGAAATAGACCCACACACTTATGGCCATCTAATTTTTGACAAAGAAGCCAAAACAGCACAATGGAAGAAGGACAGCATCTTAAACAAATGGTGCTGGTCCAACTGGATGTCCACTTGTAAAAGAATGAAATTAGACCCATACTTATCACCTTGTATAAAACTTAAGTCCAAGTGGATCAAAGACTTTAACATAAGGCCGGTCACACTAAATCTACTAGAAGAAAAAGTGGGAGAAACCCTCGAACTAATTGGCACAGGTGACAACTTCCTGAACAGAACACCAACAGCTCAGGACTTGAGATCAACAATCAATAAATGGGACCTTGTGAAACTGAAAAGCTTCTGTAAGGCAAAAGACACTGTCATTCGAACAAAACGGCAGCCTACAGACTGGGAGAAAATCTTCACCAACCCCACATCTGACAGAGGGCTAATATCCAAACTCTACAAAGAACTCAAGAAATTAAATGCCAAGAAATTAATCCAATCAAAAAATGGGGGACAGAGCTAAATAGAGAATTCACAAAGGAGGAATCCCTAATGGCTGAAAGACACTTGAAGAAATGCTCAACATCCTTAATCATCAGAGAAATGCAACTCAAGACGACTCTGAGATTCTATCTCACACCTGTCAGAATGGCTAAGATCAAAAACTCAAATAACAGCACATGCTGGTGAGGGTGTGGAGAAAGGGGTACCCTACTCCATTGCTGGTGGTAATGCAGACTTGTACAATGGAGGTCAGTCTGGTGATATCTTAGAAAATTTGGAATAGCTTTGCCTCAGGACCCAGCCATACCACTTCTGGGTATACACCCAAATGCATCTTCACGGAATCATAAGGAAGTTTCCTCATCTATGTTTAAAGCAGCCTTATTTGTAATAGCTAGAAACTGGAAACAACCCATATGTCCCTCAACTGAAGAATCGGTTAAAAAACTGTGGTATATCTACACAATGGAATACTATTCAGCTATCAGGAACAATGAAATTATGCAATTTGCAGCCAAATGGATGGAACTAGAAAAGCTCATCCTGAGTGAGCTAACCCAGATTCAGAAGGACGCATATGGCATCTATTCACTTATAGTAGGATTTTAGCTATATAGTAGAAGGTATCGATACTACAACTAACAAACCAAAGGGAACTTGGACATAGACTTTTTATTTTTAATTTTTTAATTTTATATTTTTTTCTATTTTTTAGTGTTTTTTTTTTTATCTATTGTATGCTTATTGGTTTGTTTGTTTAGTAGTTCTCTCTCCCGGGCAACGAGACACTTTTCACTGATGGTACTGTTTCATAGACCCCCAATGAATGAGGGGGCTCTTGGCCCTCATAGACCTCTCAACTGAGATGAGGGACTGTTATATAAGGATACTCCACCGCAGAGAAATGGGATGGAAGGGTTAGGAGGTAAAGAAAAAAAAAAATGAAATGTGATGTTTTGGCCTTTTACTACTAATTGTCATAAAGTGTTTAGGATAATTAATAAATGCAAACTAATGGTTATGCAAGCCGGTCATTCTGTTAGGTACTATGACAGCCAATTATAGTTACTTTCTAAGCTAATCAGAAATAAACCTGCTAAGAGACAAGCAACATCTGCTTACTCTAATATAAGAGATAGATAGGGCCTCTTCAAAAACCTCAAGAGATCTGCAGAATATGGCATTCAAAGACGTTTTCGTAACTTTAGTTTTTTTTATATCAAGACATATCAACTCCTGACAGCACCCCCTATTCTCCTCCAAGTAGAAGATGAGCATCGAAGAATCTCCAATGGGAGGTGATTGAATTAGTCGCAAGCCTATCTCTTGGTAGGAAAAGCCCCTTGCTCCAACTGTAGACAGAATGCTGTCCAAAAAGGACAAAACCTGGAAGCAGGTAAGTCGACAGCCTAGCTCTGCCAAGACAGGGTAGGTAAGTCCTTCATAACCCCTGCTCTACAATCAATGTCTGTCAGAGAAATGGGGCCAAATGACTGAAGATCGATGCTGTAATGTATGGAGAGAAAATGGGAACTGTCCAGGCAGCCACTGGTATGTCATTTCTTAGTTTGGGAAGCTGCAGACCCTGTACTGCCTATAAAATCAGATATATTTATCCCTCTCAGGTCTCTGAGGTGGTTGAAGAACAGATAGCTAGAGTCTCATAATTAAATTTTGAGTTGTTTAGGAGTCAAGAAAGTGTTGTATATTTAAGAAGATACTTTTAAAATTGTGTTGCAAGTTAGTGTGAATGTTGAGTCAGATATAGAACTTTAAACTCATGGAGATGGTTAGATAGTAGAATGTTAAAGTCAGGTACCAGATACATATGGAGTGGACATTGGGAATGTACGTTAAGCCATATAACCCTCATAACTGTGGCCTAATTACCTCTGTTGTTTTGTATTTTATTTATTATTATAAGAGAAAGAGTCATTTGTTGGACTGAAAGGGGAAACTGTAGGGGGAAATAAGATATACCTTAAACTTAAAAAAAAAGGGAAGAGGATGGGGGGTTGAGGGTGGGAGGGTGGGACTGGAGGGGGAATAGGGAGGGGACTGCGATTGAGATGTAACTTGAAGAAATAAAAAATAAAGGAAAAAAAAGAATTGTTTGTTTTATAATTGTGTTTTGAAATTATCTTATTAACTAGTGTGTTTTTATGAGACCATTTCATACATCCTTAGTTTCAGTCAGCCCTCACTATCCCCTTCTCTCTTCCATTGCTCTCCTCCTTACCACCCTGCTTTCCTTCACACTTGTTCTACTTACTTTTCTTTTTTTTGAGACAGGCTTTCTTTGTATCAGCCCTTACTATCCTGGAACTCACTTTGTAGACCAAGCTGGCCTTGAACTCACAGAGATCCTACTGCCTCTGCTTCCTGAGTGCTGGGATTAAAGGTGTGTGCCACCACACCCGGCTCTAACATATTTTTAATTGGATTGTGAGATAACTAGGTTTTCATGTAGCTTTTCATATTCTATTCCTTTATATTAGCCCTCCTCCCATCCCATTTTCTCCTCTTCTCATGCTCCTCCTTGGATAAGCTTTTCCAACCCTTAGTGCCTTATCCCCAGTAGAGACTTTCATTGCTTCTACTTGTGTTCCAAGCTAAACATGCAAAACAAAATATTTGAAACTCAGCTCAACATATGGGAGTGAACATATAACATTTGTCTTACTGGGCCTGAGTTCCCTTACTTAGTATAATTTTTTTCCAGTTCCATCCACTTCCCTGAAGATTTCATGGTTTTATTTTTCTTTAGTATTAGCACTCCACTGTGTAATTATACCACATTTCCACTGTCTATCTGCTCATGGACACCCACGTTTGTTCCATAGCTGTTGTCAGTAGGGTAGCAGTGAACATGGATGGGCAAGTGTGTCTGTAGTAGGTTATGAAGTGCTTTGGGTACATGCTCAGGAGTGCTGTAGCTGGGTCACATGACAGTCCTATTTCTAGCTTCTTTGAGAGTGGCTGCACTAGCTCACACTCCCACCGCAGTGTGCACTCCTTTTGCCACATCCATTTGTCACGTATTCCTGATGATGGCCATTCTGACTGGGCTGAGAGAGAATCTTAAAGTGATTTTAATTTGCAATTTCTGATGTTGAGCACCTTTAAAAGCTTCTACTATTTATTTTCTTGATGTTTTCTTTTCTGTGCCCTTTGTATAATTTAGCCGCTAATTCTCTCTCAGATGAATAGATAGCAGTGATTTACTTACACTCTGGGCTGCCTCTTGACTTGATTGGCAGTTTCCTTTGCTGTATAAAAAGTCTTTTAGTTTCATGAGGTCCCATTTGTCCCTTGCTGATTTTCTTTCTTGTGCTAGAGGAGTCTGATTCAGAATTCTTTATCTGTATTTGTAAGTTGAAGCATACTCCTTTTTCCCCTAGCAGCATCAGGGTATCATGTCTTATGTTGAGGTCCTTGAAGTTGAATTTTATGCAGGGTGGGACATAGGATCTAATTTCACTAATTTCACTTTTCTACACAGTGAAATCCAGTTTCCTCAGCACCATTTGTTGAAGATGCTATTTTACTTTCCCATTTTGTTTTTGGCATTATTGTCAAAAATTCAGTGGTTGTAGATGTGTGAACTTATATCTGGGCTCTTACTTCTATTCTATTAGTCTATGCATCCGTTTTTGTACCAGTGTGCCATGCTGTTTTTATTACGATGACTCTAGTCTAATTTGAAATTTGATATGGTAATATGTCCTCTAGGATTCTTTTTGTTCAGGATTGCTTTTGCACTCCCAACATGTAAGCTTTAAGACATAAGAATCTATTTACATTAAGTAGCATTAACAAGAATAATGTCTTTCTTGTCTAGTAAAAACTTAAAGGAAGAAGTTGCAGGTTTTAAGGCTAAATAGTTGAATGACATTCACAAATCTTTTTATCATCTCCAGGTTTTCTTTACTAAATAGTTTCCAATAAGAGTAATTGTGTATTTGTTTTTGCTTCTAGTTAATAGTAGTAACCTTTATGTCCAATAAGTCTGTAAGCTTACAATTCACACATAGTATGAACAAAAAGTGGTGGTGATCTCAAAGTGCTGAAAATATGTTATTATTGAATTACTCGGTGTTAAATGGGACATCTCTCTCTGTCAGCCTCTCTCTCTGTCAGGCTCCTTCTCTGTCAGCCTCTCTGTCTGTCAGCCTCTCTCTCTGTCAGCCTCTCTCTCTGTCAGCCTCCTTCTCTGTCAGCCTCTCT
>CAJQZJ010033165.1:1902304-1936915 GCA_907164525.1 Lophiomys imhausi
GAGAGAGAGAGAGAGAGAGAGAGAGAGAGAGAGAGAGAGAGAGAGAGGGAGAGACAGACAGACAGAGACAGAGAGGCAGAGAGAGAGACAGAGAGGCAGAGAGAGAGACAGAGAGAGAGACAGACAGGCAGAGAGAGAGAGAGAGAGACAGGGAGAGGCAGAGAGAGAGAGATAGAGAGTGAGACAGAGAGAGGCAGAGAGAGAGACAGAGAGAGAGACAGAGAGAGAGAGAGGCAGAGAGAGTGAAACACACACAGAGAGAAGTGATCTGACATGGGCTTTTGAAAGGTCAAATCCCACCCCCAGTGATACACATCTCTCAACAAGGCCACACCTCATAACCCTTCCTAAACGGTCCACCAACTGGGAACTAAATATTCAAATATATGAGCCTATGGGAGCCAATCTCATTCAGATCACCATATTCCACTCCCTGCACCCCATAGGCCTATAGCCACATCATAACACCAAATGTGTTTAGACTAAATTCAGAAGTTCCCATAGTCCTACAGTTTCCACACTGCTTAAAATCCAAAGTCTTCTCTGACTCAAGGCAGTCTCTTACCTATGATCCTCTGTAAAAGCAAAAGCAAACTACATATTTCCAACATACAATGGCACAGAATAAACATTCCCATTCTAAAAGGGCAGAAAGGGTGTTGCTCAACAGAGTATGTTAGCATATTCAACACATTGGGTTCAAACTCCAGCTCCCTCAAAGTATAGAATAGTATGTACCAAGTTGAATTTTGTGTAGCTATTAAAAGAGGTAAAATGAACCAGGCGTGGTGGCACACGCCTTTAATCCCAGCACTTGGGAGGCAGAGGCAGGCGGATCTCTGTGAGTTCGAGGCCAGCCTGGTCTACAAAGCAAGTCCAGGACAGCCAGGGCTGTTACACAGAGAAACCCTGTCTCAAAAAACCAAAAAAAAAAAAAAAAGAGGTAAAATGATGCTATAATAAGAATGTGTGGAACAAATTAGTTATTGTTTTCTGTGAAAACTGGCATTATTCTTTATATAAAAAATGCAAAAGCCAGTAGCCTCAAGCTACTTTACTTACAAGGAACCGGAACCTACCTAAACCTTCTCTAGGTAAGAGAACACTGAGGTGTCTTAGGAAATTCAGGGTCTTAGAGGGATCTGAACCAAAGACTGGGAAGTTGGCAAGAACCAAAATAGATCAACTCTCTTCCTCCCCTTTCCCCACCAAATGCCAGTCAGGGCATCATGGTGGAAGGGAAGAGTGAAAGAAACCTACTTTACCTCATGGTAGGCAGGAGGTAAGGTATATTTGGTTAGGGCACATCTCCAGTTACCTACTTTTTCTAGCTAGCCCCTACTTCCTAATAATCCATTCATTTGTAATGAATGTGCTGGTAAGATGTGGTCACAATCCAACCACCTTTGAATAGAGCCACAGGCTGAGGGCCAAGCTTTCAGCACAGGAGCCTGAGGGTATGTTAGATGGGGACTGCAGTAGAGGGTTAGTGCGCCATCTGTCATAGAAAGCATTCTTGTTAGTATGTGTCAACACATGTGGTAGAAGTTCAGAACCTAGAGCCAGAAGATGGCAAGTAAGTGGAGAAGCAAGTTATGGAGGGATGCCTGTGTCATTAGTTCAGTTTTATTCTAAGGATAAATAAAAAAATTGAGGAAAAAGAAAACCTCTAAGCAGATCAGTGGTATGGACAGAACATAACTGATGGCAACATAGAATTGAAACTGTGCAAAATGTGGAAGTGGCAGCTTGATTTATAAATTAAATGCACGCACAAACACGTGTGTGGATGATATACACTGAATAAAACAGAATGAAAAATGTCCTGTAGGTGTTTCCCATTCTTCTATGAGAATGGCAGAATGTATTTTTAAGAGGTTGGAAGTGAATTAGGAGTTGAGTGTGTCAAATTTTGTACTCATGGGGTTCTTTCTTCCCATGCTGCAGTTTACGATTTTTGTGCTGTGCAAAATAGTGTTTAGAATCCTGACCTAAAAATAAGTAAGGGTGTCATTTGACAACCAAACAAAGCAGAAGAGAGATTTAAGAATGGAATGATTACCTTTGATCTTGTCTGACAGGTCATATCTTTGTGGCATTTGGTGGTCTCTGACAGTTATGTTTTGTATGACTATTATGAAAGCTTAAAGCTTAGTTACTCTTTAAAGAATACAACTACATTTTATGGGATTGTAAGAGGTTTGTAAAACGTGTCTTACATTTTCTGGGTTCTTACAATGAAGTTGTGCCCCCAATGCTTTTACCAAGTAATTCTGATTCTCTCATTTAGAAGAATTTGGGATTTGTTTCAAGCAATGGTCCACTGAAATTATAAGCCTTCAGGATGAGCCTATTTTCTCTTGTGAAGTTCCCAGAACAATCCAGCTGGTACATGACTTTATTGCTGTTCCCAGAGTGGGTGGTGGAGCAAGGTCACTCTCTGGCTGTGGTAGGTTCTCTACCTACATAATAGCTGTGATTTCAGAGACATGGAGATCACTAGTTTATAGAAGTAGGTAGCTGACAAGTACTTGTCAACCTCTGTTTTCTGTTGAATTAGCTCCACTCTGAGAACTGTTTCTTCACCACACCACTTGAACGTTAATTGACACACCATTCTTTTCTCATGCCTCCCCATGTTAGGGCAACACTAACTCTGAGAATATAAGTTCTTTTTCATTTATTTTGTTTTTTTGAAACAGATTCTCTCGATGTAGCCCTGTCTAGCCTGGAACCCTCTATGTAGACCAGGCTGTCCTGAAACCCACAGAGAGCCACCTGTCTCTGGCCCCAGAGTAGTGGGATTAAAGTCATGAGCTACCACTCCCAATAAGAATTTCTTTTTCTTACTTGCTACTAGTTTTCTCTATTTTCTTTCTCCCTCCACCTTTCTCCTTGCTTTTGCTCAGTTCTGGTCTCTTGTGCTTCTAGACACAGTGTCTTGGGGTTAATGACTATTTTCATCAACTCACAAGAAGGTCTCATTAATCCATGAGAAACCTCAGCACAATCTGGACAAGTGCTCTCTCAGGTAGAGTTTTTGAGTCTCCAAGTGGATTTCATAAAGGGATGGACATAAAGAAATTGTGTGCATTTGGCAATAAAGTATTCCAGTCAATTTTCCCCCTCCCAGAGCTGGGAATGGAACCCAGGGCTTTGTGTACACCAGGCAAGGGCTGTGCCACCGAATTGCAGCTGCAAACCCCAACAATGATGTATTCCTAAGCCAAAGAACCATGGATGTATTATGCTACCTGATAGATGCTTAAAATAAAACAATACTTAGTACAGAGGCTATTGCTGCAAATGTCCTCCCATTACAACTGGTATTCGGTGTGTGTCAGGGATTATAATTACGCGTTCTTCTGTCAGGTCTAATTTCCTCACCTTAAACTGACACAACCAAGTATGTTGGTATCAGCCTAGGATCTCAACATTCATGAGATTGGGCCAGCCTGGGCTGTAGAACAAAACTCTAACCAGGTAGGGGTAAATATGGGTAAAGGTCAGGAAACTAGAAAGGGACCATGTGCCTGGAAAAAGAAGACTCTATCTAAGGGAGGAGAGGATGAAACTATAGAACACAGTGTAAGGGGGGTAATACTAGGGCAGAAGAGTTCAGCATGTAAGCGGGGAGCAGAGAAATGGAGGCAGGGACATGAAGGCATTGTGGGGGTGGAGGGAGGCATTGGAGAGAGTCATCCCAAATGACATATGTGTCTATGGCCATACCACCCTGAACGCGCCCGATCTCGTCCAAATGACATATGTATAAAAACTTCATATGGAAAATCTATTACTTTTAAATTAACATAAAAGGCTAAATAAAAACAAATTAAACTATTAAAAAACTAAATAAAAATAAAACAAGATTATTACATACTTTCCAGCTAGTATTATGCAGTTTAATATGTTAAAGTAATAAAATGAGCCGGGCGGTGGTGGCGCACGCCTTTAATCCCAGCACTTGGGAGGCAGAGGCAGGCGGATCTCCGTGAGTTCAAGGCCAGCCTGGTCTACAAAGCGAGTCCAGGACAACCAGAGCTGTTACACAGAGAAACCCTGTCTTGAAAAAAACCAAAAAAAAAAAAAGTAATAAAATGAATCATAACCAATTAACAACCAAACTGGACTTGGTGCAAGTAGGTGAGCTCAGAAGAAGTAGTTTATATGGAAGGAGTGTAACTGAACTTTTAAAAAAAATTATTAAACATTTATTTATTCGTAACTATATTCACTTATAACAAATACAAATACTTTACTACTAACCCTACAAATTCCTACAACCCCTTTGACCTACCCACTAAACCTATTGATAACTATTACAACTATTTTCATAACCTTTTAGAAGGATACAGTCTCTGGGGCAAACTCTTTTACGCACTTAGCAGTCTTTTTTCTGGAATATCTCAGATGTGGATTTGTTAGGGTAAATTGGCAATGGCGGTTTCACCTTAAATAAGGCTTGATGCTTTCTTCTCTCTGGGAGACCTCAGCCGTCTGTAGGCCAATTTACTTCCTTTGTATCAGCAACTCTGCTGCTCTGCCTCAGTCTTTAAAGCTGGCCACAGTTTCGTTCAGGCCACTGTTTGGACAGGTCAAACCCCTCTAGGCAAAAGCTGAGCCACAGGGTTTAGTCCTTGGCCTTTTGCTGTCTTGCCGAGGCTTTCTGTGCTCACCAACTTCTTTCTGCCTCAGGGAAATCTGGCCATCAGTCCACCAGCACTTTCTCTATCAGAGGATACAAACTACTCGTTGTCCTTTCTAGTGTGAGGACTTGCTAGCTTCGGAGCTCTCTAGCATGGGTCTCTCTAGCATGCAGCTCTCTTGGCTCCATCCACTTGTCCTTAAATAGGATCTCTCCTTGTTCCACCTGCTTCAGCTTAATTTGGGCTCTGCCCACTTAGCAGCTGAAAACAATGCCAGGCTAAATACCTTGGTTTTAGTCCATTTAGTCTTTCCTGTTTTTCCTGGCTTCAACCTTGTTTTTCCACAAGCTGATAAGCTAATTGCTCACAGCCAAGTTGATCTTCATGCCCTGAATTAAGAGACTGTATCAGAAACCCTTAGATATTCACTAAATCTAATTTATATTAGTCCAACTCCCTACAAAGGAGTATGAAGAAACCTTAAATAATTAAGTCTGAGAATCAATTGTACTGATAAATATTTTAAAATGAAGTAATGCTGTCTTAGGGTTGATATTGCTGTGATAAACACCATGACCAAAGCAATTTGGGGAGGAAAGGGTTTATTCAGCTTATGCTTCCACATAACTCTTCATCATCAAAGAAGTCAAGACACAAACTCAAGCAGGGCAGGAACCTGGAGGCAGTACTTCATGAAGAGGCCATGGAAGGGTGCTGTTTACTGGCTAGCTCCTCATGGCTTGCTCTGCCTGTTTTCTTACAGAACCCAGGACCACAGCCCAGGGGTGGCTCCACCCACAATAAGCTGTGTGACAGAAAATTTTTCTTTATATCACTTATATTTATTAATACTTAACAAATACCTGTTAAACACCTATATCCTGTAACCCTATACCTCATACCTAAAACCTACAAACACTTAATGTCTAAGAACACCTAATCAATATTATTTTAACTTTCTCAAAAGGATATTAATATTCTTAGTGTAGGTCCGTGCAGGATAACTTAGCTTTTGGTAGTCTGAGTACAGCAGTCACAGTAGACAGTCCTTGCAAAGCTTAGCATCTGTTGGGCCTAACTTTGCCAGTTCATATGGCTAGTTTACTTCAACTGCTAGATTGTGACTGGTTTATAAGGTTCAGACTGTTTTAACTGCTAACTTGAGGTCGGCTTCCTCCATCAACTGAGACTCATTTCTACACTCTCCTTGGCCCACGTATGCTTCACAGCCTGAAGCTTCTCTGAGCAGCTTTTTCTACCAGCCTTGATAGGCTGAATTACAGCAAAAGGTCTCTCTCGGGCTCACTGGCAGTGAAACGTCTTTCTCTCTTGGACTCTACATCCATTTATGACCATTGATTGTGGTCTAAAGGCTTGCATGTGCCGTACCTTGCTGTGCACTTCTCCAGCATGTGCCTCAGCCATGAGGGTGAGAGGAAGAGAGAGAGACCCAGTAGAGCTCTCTGGTTTACATACTGCATCATCTCCTGATCCTTGGTGGCCTCGAGGGCCCACAAGATTTCTTGCGATATCCAACAATCCTGTGGCTTCTTGAGGTAACCAATGTCCTCTCACCTGCGGCTTGTGCGGTTTCTTAGCCACGCCCCTTCAACAAGGCATTTCATGTTTCTCGAAGACTATGGCCTCAACAAGTAAAAGGGGCACCAAGCTCCTCCTTATGTGCTGCCAGATGCTAAGCTGAACTGCCTACTAATTCACTAAAGGGGCCTGACTTCTACCACAGAGCTGGGCCCTCCCCCATCAATGACTAATTCGGAAAATGCCCTACAGGCTTGCCCAATCTTATGGAGGCGTTTTCTCAGTTGAAGCTCCTTCCCCTCTGATGACTCTAGCTTGTGTCAAGTTGACACAAAACTAACCAGCACAGTCACTAAAGAAAACTCAAAATGACATAAAACTGGACTCTACGGGGACCATTTTCATTCAAACTACCACAGACCCAAACTTGGTACATGATTTGCTTTGGATATGGATTGTGCCCCCCTCAAGGTACATATGCTGAAGTGTTGGTCTCTACAGTGGTGACAATAGGAAGTGGTGATATTTTTTTAACGTGTGGAGCCTAGTGGAAAATCCTTAGATAACTTGAGGTCATGGCCTTGTAAGAGAAGGGACAATGAGGCTCCAGCCTCTTTGGGGCTTCCTATTGAAGACATAAGCTCTTTCTTCTACCTGTTCCTGTCATCCACAGTTAGGCTCTCTCCAGAGTCCATGACGTTCAGACAGTCAGCCTCCACAATTGTGAGCTAAATAAATCTCCTTTTTTGATAACATTAGCCTGACTTAGATATTCTATGGCAGGATTCCAAAAAAAAAAAAAAAAAAAGCAGTTGATCTGCAAATGTGAGGTGTGGAGTTTAATCTCTTGCACCCATGTAGAAAGCCAAGTGTGGCCTTGCTTACTATATCCCTGTTGCCGTGGAGGACAGAGACAAGAGAACTGCTGCAGCTTACTGGCTACCAATATAGTTTCAGGTTCAGTGAAAGACCCTGTCTCAAGGAAATAAAGTGAAAAGGAGAAAGGGCGGGCCAGCTAACATCTTCCTTTAGCCTCCCAAGCCTGTAAGTATGCAGACATGGACACCTGCACACACTTGTACACATACAACCACTCATACACACATACAATGCATAAGTAAAGTACATTTTCTACTGCTTATAATGGGAAAAGACAGAATAGAAGAGAAGATGAATATATGAACATGGCTCTTCCCGTCACAGTGGGCAGTAGTGAAGTGTTAATAGAAGTAGTCTTTGCTAAAATTCTTGCTTTAACATTTCCTGGCTTGGAGGTTAGACTTCCCAGAATCTGCTATAAGTTGGATCTAAGAGTCTTCTGGAGGCCTCATCCCAGCTTCACGCTGGGAGATGGTGGAAGCCTCAAGCGGTGGGGTTTGTTGGGAGACCACTTCATTCTGAATATGTGCATAAAATGATTGTGGGACCCTGCTCTCTTTTTTGTTCTCATTTGTGCACTAGCCAGGAAGTGAATGCTTTGCTGTACCCCATGGAAAATTACAGGGTCAAATGGTCAGGGCCCAAAACCTCCAAGCCACAAGTTAGATAAAACTCATGTTTTTGATTTCAGGTATTTTATTATAGTATGAGAAAACTGAGATAGTCTCCACTTTGTCATATGTGAAATGATAATAATATCTAAATTTAGGATGATTAGAATTAATTAAAGTTATGTGTGCATCACACATTATGTACAATAAACATTCAACATGAGTCACAGTGATTCTCTAAAACATATAAGATGCTGTTTCAATGCTTGGAAATGAAAACACATTTTAGTTCCAAACTCAGGGTTGTAGGCACATGGGAGAAAAGTAACCAAATACATGTGAAACGGCGTAGGTCCTTCCGTAATTGTAAGTTTACCAAAAAGTGTTTATTTGTTCATTCAATTTACAAATGTGATGAAAAGTCTACGAAATCAGATTATCCCTTCATTCATGTAAGTAGAAAAACTCCAACACTGCCCCAAATAGCATTTTTGGCACCAGTGAAGTCTTCCAGTGCCAGCTTGGCCAATGTTTTCTAGAGTGTTGATGGAAACATACTTCTTTGTAGAGAAACACACTTCTTGTAGAGAAAACTATGAGTTTTTTCCTCCTACCATTGGTGTGGATTCTACCTCAAACCACTGAGAGGCACCTCATCCCTCTGGCAACCTGAAAGCTTTCTTCTTCTGAAGTCAAATGTGTTGAGCTTGTCAAATCCTTGGAGCTTAGAATATATTAATTTCATAATACAAGATGTATATTGCCTGTGGAAGTGTCTTATTTTCCAAACCGATAAGTTTGTCACAGCAGCTTTAACTCTTTAAAATTGTTGTATTGGTGATGAAAAGATGTTTTAAGGAAAAGTCAAATTCTATTAAAACATCTGAGGCGTGCTTGTGCACTGAACTTCTAATGTGATGTTGTTGCTGAAGACAGTGCTACGTTTCAGAGGCTCCGGGCTGCGGTGAGAGGCCAGCGTCTTTCTGAAAGTTAAGTTGCTGCTGCTGCTTTCCCCAAGTCAATGCAATGTCGGGACTCCACTGTGGAAATGAGAGTGAACCAAAACACTGATGCAGTTCAAACAAGGTATTCAAATATGCTTTTCAATTTTTAAAAGAATTTGCTTTGAGAAGCCCCCTCTGGGCTGGAGATGGCTCTGTAGTTAAGAGTACTGGCTGCTCTTGCAGAGGACCCATGTAGTCACTCTCCATCATCGGTAACTCCCGTTCCAGGGCCTCCAACACCATCTTCTGGTCTCCATGGACCCCAGGCACACACGTGGTGCACAGATGTCCGTGTAAGCAAAGTATTCATACACATAACAAATGAGTAAGTCTTCCGGAAATAAAGAGGTTTGTCTGGACACTACTTGGGTTAAATGGGCCCCAGATCCCTTGCTTTCTGTGAAAGGGGTAGGTAGCATGGTTATGTTGTGTGAGGGTTAAAACTCTTTCATTTTCTTTTAATATATACTTTAAAATAAAATTTTAGGGGAATTTTATTGAAATTTTGCATAAATTCCTTTTACAAAATACACACACCGAGACATATATAAAATCACATATAATCAGAAAACAGATTTAAACTCACAACACTATAAATCACATTCTAGAAAATAAAATTCTCAGAAATAATGCCTCATAAAATATGTTGAGTTGTTACTGAAGATAACGTTTGAAAACTAAAGATTATCATTAAAAGAAGTCAGGACAGGAACTCAAACAGGGCTGAGTCTGGAGGCAGGAGCTGATGCAGAGGCCATGGAAGGGTGCTGCTTTCTGTCTTTGTCCTTGTGGCTTGCTCTAATATAGCCTGTTTTATTATAGAACCCAGGACCACCAGCCCAGGGGTGTCCCCAACCACAATGGGCTGGGCCCTCTCCCTTCAATCACTAATTAAGAAAATGTCTAAAAGGCTTGTCTACAGCCTGATCTTATGGAAGCATTTTCTTCACTGAGATTCCATCTTCTCAGATGACTCTAGCTTGTGTCAAGTCTATGTAAAATCTATCTGGTACAGTGGAAGAAAGGTAGGGGCTGGGGGAAAGGATTAAACAAACCTAAAGATGTCATAAATAGACCAAAAGTCATATAGAAATAATGCTATTTTATAATCTAAATATAAAACATAATAATACAAATAGAGTTTGCACAAAGGTATCCTGTATGGTTGGACAGTGCTTCTTCCAGACGACAAATGATTTTAAATGAAAAAAACCCATATTTCCCTAGGTGTTGTTGGCCATGGAGGCCACAGAGGCAGGCTTCCAGATGCTAGCTATTGTCGTTGTACTTGGATTCCCACCAGAACTGCATGGTAAGACATTATTGCTGAAGTTACTGCACACTCTGGTCACAGGACACAGAAAAGAATATGTAACTGTGTTCTGGAAGCTTCCTTCTTGGATGCTAATGGTCATAATGCCAGATGGTGCTATGTGGGGGGTATCTTGCTATTGATATTTTGTTAAGTGGGCATGGACTCCAGCTTCCTTCTAAATAGTTATGTTTTTATCCACAGACTAGGGGTTTTAGCTTTGGTTAGAGAAGCCTCTTTTTGTACTGGGTGACAGTTAGTGCACAGAGTCATAATTGGCCAATGTGTGGAGAATATGTGAATGTTGAATAGTCAGCCCTAAACAGCACGCACAGGTAGCTCTTGTACAGGTAGCCATAGCTGCCGTGTGTTCATGATTGCAACAATGATGCCATATCCTGAAGACAGCATGTAATGGCACTCTTCCCTATCCTCTGATATTTTTAGTCTTTCCACTGCCTCTTCTGAAATGTCCCCTGGACCTTGGAGAGAGCATAGGTTCCAAGAGTATGTCTATACCCCCAGTATATGAGAAATTGTAATTTACTTCTGTCTTTATTTTATAGACGAGAGAACAGAAATACAATATAACTAGTGGTGAATTGTGATTAAGATCTCTGACTTAGTCTAGACCTTTTTCCATACTTACTACGGTGAACATGTGGGTGTGAATTGTGTAATTTCATGCCCCCCAAATTCTCACAGGATTTGATTTTGTTACAAGAAATTGTGGAGGATTTCATGGTGGACTCACATTTCTAGAGAACTGAAAGTTGACCTTTGAGAAGACATTAGACATACCCCAAACACATTACAGACACAAGAGCTAACACGGATGCAAGACATAAGGCCTTGTTCTACTATGAAGAAATTCTTTCATTAACAGAAAACAAACAGAATTTCTTTGTTATTATATTCTACCTACCACCTGTCAGTAGTAGCTGAGGCTGGATACAAAGGGGCATGAACTTATTGGGTTAGGAGAATTCCCTCTACATCTTCCGGATCCACATGAGGGCATTTTTAGACTTTAGGTTCCATCTCCAGTACTTTAATTTCTCATCAGTAAAAGTAGATAATACTTTTTTACATGGAGAAGTGAAAAAATTATTATACATAAAAGGGATTTTAAAATGAGAATATTCAGTAAAATGTCTCAAGAAATGCTAATCGTTAAAGCTATCATTTTCCCCAAGGGACAAGAATTTGATCTCAAGGATAAATAACTCACAGACTGAAAGATGTGATTATTGTCAAAAGGTCAAAAATATTTGAGGATTTGAAAAGAATCCATGAAATATGTGAGAGAATGCTATTGTCTCCATCCAATGGAGAGGGTCAAGTTCATGGGAAAAGCCAAGTGAAAAAAAAATCAAGTCATGTTTTATGTGAAACACAGACCTTGTAGGTACCCATCAGAGGAAATTACATACCAAGAGGGTAGTTCAAAGGAAAACTCATTACTCCTGCTACAAATGCACAGAACAGCAAATACATGGCAATGTTAACTGTCTTTGGGTTTTCAATAAGCAGTCAACAGCTTTTGCAAGCTATAATCTAGTTCTTAAGGGCCTACACTTACAATTACACTGTGGATGAGGCCATCTGCCCGCAAACTGTAGAAATTGTGTAATGTTTTCCACAAATGTTAGGCTCACAGTCCATTAAAAAGACTGTGGATTCTGTGCCAGGCATGTCTTCCGTGTGCTCTGCAAGCAGAGTCAGCTGTCTGAACTCATCCCTATGCCCTCCCCCTCCCTGTGGAAGGCCACCTGATTTAGTGTACCATTTATCAGCTCCCTGTGCACTTTTCCTGGATTGAGTCACTAACCTGGATCTGTCCTCCCCACCACACAAACATTTTGGGCAGTCCCACTGGGATCCCCTTAGACATCTCAGGTTCAACAGCCCTCAGATCTGTGCTTCCTGTTGATGTCTCATTGAAAGGCAGCACTGGCTACCTGAGGGTAGCTCTTCCTGGTATTCTCACAAATATTTCTAGACTCATTCTCTTCTTCATTCTCCTCGTGGATGTTTCTTTGCTTCCTCCCATGTTGTTTATTATTCTTTGTTCTCTTGCCTTGAGTTGGTTCAATGGGCAACTCCATCTGTCAGTGGTCCTCTTTACCCACAGAAAGAAGTTCTAGCTCCTTAGGGCAGCAGTGAAGGACTTTTAAGTCTGATCTCTCCATCTTCTCGACTTAACTCTTTTATTTCACCGAGGCAGGATGTTAGAGTGGAATTTTGTCATATAGTCCTCAGGCTTTTCCTCAGTTACACAAAAACCATAATACCCTCCTCTGGCCTTGCTTCCTTACTTTATCTGACTAGCTGCTAAGCTAATCCTCAGTGACACAGTGCAGGTATGTGTTCTTCCTAGGAGTGTCCCTCACCTTCCCTTATTCGGTTAGGTAGATCCCCTCTGCACAGCCTTAGCATTCGTGGTATGCTCTACAGCTACACACTTGTCCTTGCCTTGGTGAACAAAAGTTGCCAGAAGGAAGACGAACTTTCCACTGAACATTCTGCAAGGCTGATTGACTGATTAAAGTTTTATTGAAGTTTGGAATGCTGCAAGTCCAGAGACAAATTTTCCTGGGGCAACCTTATCCCTCTTAATGACCATTCCTTGCCCTCTTCTGTCCCTGCCCTAACATCTTTGTGATCATTAAGTAAAGCCTTTGGAATCTACAGACAACTACTTTCCAACCAGCCAAAAAGCTAAGAGTGTCATCAGATCACACCAGACGCCAAAACCAGAGGTTTCCCACTTTTCCTTAACCTGACTACATGTTTCCACCAAAGTATTTGAAAAGCATCTTATTTGTGACTTTTTTTTTTGTTCCATTCCTATAAAAATTTTGTGAAACTTTGTGTTCCCTGGCATGGTCACTTATATTTAACTCCAGGGAAAAAAATGTCTTATACCCTTCACGGTGAGAGTTGTGTTTTATATCAATGATCTTTAATGATCATTGATATAAAACTTATCACTTAGGCACTTTTTTCTTGGCAGAGCCTTTCTGTTCAATAAACGATCTTTTAAAATGTGTACTGCATGACAAATAATCCAAATTTGATTTTTTGGTTCCCAAGTGTTGTGGTTTGAATGAGAAGTATCCCCAAAGGCTCCTGGTACTGAACACTCAGTCCTTGCCCTATGCTTCTGTCGGGGGAGGTTATGGAATCTTTTGGAGGTACAGCTTTGCTGGAGAAAGTCCCTGGAGATAGACATGGAGGGCTGATAGCATCACCTCACTTGCTGCTCAGTATCTGCTTCCTGCTCATGAATAAAAATGTAATCGCTCAGTTTTCTCTTCCTCTCTCCTGTTCCATGCCCTCTCTCCTCCTCTGGACCCCTATGCTAACACAAACTCTTTTTTCCTTCAAGTTTGTTGTTGGCCATGGTATTTTATTACAGCAATAGAAAAGTAACCAACGGGCCAAGTAACTATTTCCAAGACAAATACCCACACTAGGCTACACCTACCCCAACAAGGAAGCACTGGTGCTCCCCTTAAGGTATGATGACCTGGGAGCTGCGTTTGCAATGTGACAGACAACAGTCCAGGGATATGTGTTGGTGTCATGGAACAAAGATAAGGGATAAAAAAGGTAAAGAAAAGACTCAAGAAATGGACTGCATTTGTGGCTTCCAGCCTTAATTGCCAAAGGATACTGTTGAATTATAGAAACGACTTTTTTCTCTTCATATTTCATATTATGTTTCATATTTCATAAATAACATTAGTTTGATCTATTAATTTGTTCAGGGATAAGAAATAATGGGTGATGAGTGGAGACACTCTGGAATGTGGCATCTTTTTTAATTTTTTTTATAATTTATTTTTTATTTCTTCAAGTTACATCTCAATCACAATCCCCTCCCTACTCCTCCCTCCTGTCCTATCCTTCCACCCTCTTCCCCCTCAACCCCCCATCCTCTACCTTTTTTTTTAGTTTAAGGTATATCTTTTTCCCCCTAACAGCTCCCCCTTTCAGTCTAACAAATGTTTCTTTCTTTTATAACAATAAATACAATACAAAACAACAGAAATAAATAGGCCACAATTATGAGAGTTATATGGCTTAGTGTACATTCCCAATGTCCAGTCCATATGTATTTGGCAACCGACTTTAACATTCTACTATCTAACCATCTCCATGCGTTTAAAGTTCTGTATCTAACTCAGCTTTCATACTAACTTGCATCACAATTTTTTTTAATTTCTTCAAGTTACATCTCAATGGCAATCCCCTCCCTACTCCCCCCTCCAGTCCCACCCTCCCACACTCAACCCCTCATCCTCTTCCCTTTTTTTTTTTTTTAAAGTTTAAGGTATATCTTTTCCCCCCAACAGCTCCCCCTTTCAGTCCAACAAATGGCTCTTTCTCTTATAATAATAAATACAATACAAAACAATAGAGGTAATTAGGCCACAGTTATGAGGGTTATATGGCTTAGCGTACATTCCCAATGTCCACTCCATATGTATTTGGTACCTGACTTTAACATTCTACTATCTAACCATCTCCATGAGTTTAAAGTTCTATATATGACTCAACATTCATACTAACTTGCAACACAATTTTAAAAGCATCTTCCTAGATCTATAACACTCTCCTGACTCCTAAGCAACTCAAAATTTAATTATGAGACTCTAGCTATCTGTTCTTCAACCACCTCAGAGACCTGAGAGGGATAAATATATCTGATTTTATAGGCAGTACAGGGCCTGCAGCTTCCCAAACTAAGAAATGACATACCAGTGGCTGCCTGGACAGTTCCCATTTTCTCTCCATACATTACAGCATTGATCTTCAGTCATTTGGCCCCGTTTCTCTGACAGACATTGATTGTAGAGCAGGGGATATGAAGGACTTGCCTACCCTGTCTTGGCAGAGCTAGGCTGTCGACTTACCTGCTTCCAAGTTTTGTCCTTTTTGGACAGCATTCTGTCTACAGTTGAAGCAAGGGTTTTTTCTTGCCAAGAGATAGGCTTGCCATGGAGTGTGGCATCTTAGTAGGTGTGGTATCTCACTCCATACAACAATGAAGTTATTTTTCATTGCTAGGTACACTGGTGACACATTGGAAACACAGAAGTCCCAGGATAGCTAAAACAATCCTGAATAATATAAGAACTGTGGGAGGTATCACTATCCCCAATTTCAAGCTGTACTACAGAGCTATAGTAATAAAAAAAAACCCAAAAACGTGGAATTGGCACAAAAGCAGACATGTTGATCAATGGAATATATTTGAAGACCCAAACTAACCCACACACCTAGGGACATCTGATTTTTGATAAAGAAACCAGAAACACATACTGGGGGAAAACAAAATGCAACATTTTCAACAAATGGTGCTGGTCAAACTGGGTCTGTATGTAGAAGAATCCAAATATATCCATATTTATTATCCTGCACAAAAGTCAACTGTAAATGGATCAAAGATCCCAAGACAAAACAAGATAAACTAACCCTGATGGAGAAAGCAGGGAATAGCCTTGTGATTGAATCATGAGGAATGTCTGGATCAGATCCTGGGGGGGAAGCATAAATTTAACTGGATTCTTCCTATTACCTACTCTACCCATCCTAACTTGTTAAGTTTTAATCTGAATCTTTGGTTCCTGATTATTTAACATTTATTTAGTTCACTTTGTGTCTTTCTGCCCAGAGTCTCGTAACCATGCAACCACAGATGAACGCTGAATCTGATCAATATATCAAAATGTATGTCTCTGCCCACATATTAATGCAGCCCTCCCTCTCAAAGCTCAACAGAGAAGTTTCTTTGTGCAGTGAACAGAGGTTAATAAAGGAAATAATACCTGGTAAAAGTGCGGAGAATACTGTCTGTGTGGTGCTCAGCCACAAGTACGATACTGCATCACACAGCTCACCCAAGGCTCAGGGAATATTGCAGACACAGGGCAGAAATACGGTAAGAGTCAGAGATCAGGGAGGACAGGACAAAACAGTGTCTTTGAACAGCACAGGTCCCCTCCCTCACAGGCTCATGGCAGCTCAAGGCAAGTTGCTTTTGCCTGTGCAATGTCTGTACAAGATCAAATCAGTCAACATTTCACATCTAGCTGAGAAGCCAGACAGTTGATGGCTTCTGGGAGAGAAATAGGTTGTGTTTTTTTTTTTTTTAAGGGATTGCCTCCAGTGGGTTGAGCATATTCCAGTGGATGGCCCCATACCCATGAGCATATAAGCAGCACAAATTGGAATTAGTGGATTATAAAAAAAGTTGGAGAGACATGAAGTTGTGAGGGAGCTGGGATGGGCAGTGGGTCTTAGAGGACTTAAGTTAAGGGTGAGTAGAGGTAATATGGTTAAAAAACATTGAATGAAATTCTTAAAAATTAATAAACTATTTATAAGAATATGCTCGTACATATAGACACATGTACTAAGCAGAAATTTATGTTTTCCTTTCTCTATTTCTTGGTCATGTAATATAATATCAATTTAGGTGTTTTCAGTGATAAGTGTTATAAATATACATTATTATATTTAAGTCATAGGACACAAAAAGACCAAGCATTCCTCAAAAGAGTTTGCTACTGTTCTGAGAAGAAAATACTCTATTTACATCACATGTGGGATAGTTACATCATATTGTGCTCTGGAAACCAAGCATATTATAGGAAGATGTGACTGGGTGTCAGGCTGACAAGGTGTAGACCTGTGATGATATTCTTTGTGGTACACTTGACTGAAACTGGAATCAACTAAAGGAAAACCACGGGGCACACTGGGAGACTTGATCAGGTTATTGGAAATGGGAAAACATCCCATAAACGTGGGTGGTACCTTCGGGAGGTATTAAAAACAACAACAACAACTTGTTTCGTTGTTTTGTTTTGTTTGTTTGTTTTCATTCTTGCTGGCAAGTTCATCTATTCTGTTTCTGCCACTGATACTGCTGTGGTCCCTGATTTCAGAACTCAACTTCATCAGGCTTCCAATACAGATTAAAGGCCAGTGACTTTCTAGGAATCTCCCAAACCTTTGGTGCTAGATTGGAACTGCAAAGGCACCCAGCCTTGTGGACTGAACAGCTCCACAAGCAGCTCTTGTCCTCTGTGAAGACAGCCATTGTTGCACTACCCAACTATACTGTGTAAGCAAGTCTGATATCGTCCTTTTTCATATACACTCATCCTATGTGTTATCTTCCTCTCAAGAACATGACTAACACAATCACCAAAGAGAGTTTGGTGTGTGTGTGTGTGTGTGTGTGTGTGTGTGTGTGTGTGTGTGTGTGTCTGTGTGTGTGTGTCTGTGTGTTTGTGTGCCTGTGTAAAATAGAATGTTCGGGGCACTCACTTGCTCAAAATTCACCTGGAAAATTAATGTTGTCACAATTTAGGATCCTAATACATTAGGAGAGTGTTAGCAATGCTGATTCTGTAGTCAAATATATAGCGTCTCACTTATCAAATTGGTACCTACCCATGAGAATTAGCTTAGAGCAGCGGTTCTCAACCTTCTTATGGTGTGACCCTTTAATATAGTTTGTCATGTTGTGGTGACCCCCAAGCATAGAATTATTTTCATTGCTACTTCATAACTGTAATTTTGATACTGTTATGAATTGTAATGTAAGTATCTGTGGTTTTTGATGGTCTTAGGTGACCCCTGTGAAAAGGTCATTTGACCCCCTAGAGGGTCGAGACCCACAGGTTGAGAACCACTGGCCTAGAAGAGGGTGCATCCTTGGAGCCACCTTTCCTGCTGGAATGGTTTTATGAAATTTCCCAGTGTATTAGGAAGCCTTTGTTGACCCTGTCCTGTAGTTCAATGTGGCTTGCATTGTACTGATAGGCACATAGCTGAGTACAATCACATCCCTACCTGGTTTGCAAACGCTTCTGAGAGTTTCTATAGCTCCTAATGCCAATTAAACCGCTTAATTTGTATAGAGAATTCATTAAAAATGTGCTTAATGTTTCTCTCGCTTTTAAAGAAATAATTAACTAATCATGGGTTGGGCTCCTCAGGCAGGACCCAATCCTAAGTGTGTGACTCAGCTTCATGTGAGAATTGGGGTGAGTGCTGAAGGCTTAGGGATAAGAAGGTCGACTCCCTAGGCTGGGTTGTTCCACAGCGTTTGCCTGCCTGGCCTCAAGTTTATTCTCGATGATTTCTTTTCTCTAACTATGTATCTTCTTGTGCTCTTCTTGCACTTCATTAACTCTGATGGGTGAAATGTCAGACTGTCTTGGAAGAGATGTATTACTACTGTAAAGAGACGGTGGTATAAGTTGTCAATTTTGGACCCCTCTTTCCCCCCCTTTAAATCAGGTGTGGATGGAAAGTGGACATAGGGACATTTTCATAGGCTCCCTCTACTCACTTGCAGGAACTGGCTAGCTCTTAGCTATTGTCGTAGTCTGTGACAGTCTTTAGGCCGCTGGGACTATATACCTCAAAGCACATGGTGAGACCCAGGTCTTTTGCTTCCCATTTGTGAGGTGAGTGGTTTACCACAGGCTGCTTCACCACGTACCCTCAAAGCAAAGGGGCTAGAAGCCAAAAGTGTCCGTGGGTAAGGAGAAGTTTGGGCAGAGCCAACTGTTGAGAGGAGAATTTTGTGGTCTCTTTTTCCTTTCCATTCTTATCTTTTCAAGCTGACATTTAAGACATTGCATAGTCTGCTTGACATAAGACTTTGCGTGACAAGTAGGATTTTTTGTGTGTGTGATTAGAACTCTTTGTGATGATACTTGAACATTCTTGCTTCAGCAGAACCTGTTAAATGTTCAGGGTTACTTACAGCCTCCAGCACAGTCCAGAACTATGAAAAGGGATTGGAAGTGCTCTAGAAACTCCCACCTGGTAGCCTTTAACTAAACCAGTTGGGTTGTGGGCATGGAATGACCATTTATCACTGCCTATGTCAGGTAGCCGCTTGTGAGTATCAGCTTATCCGAGTGCAATTGAAGAGGAAGCAATTCATACTAGATCCTTACCTTCGAATCTTTGTTAAGTCATACCTGTTAATCAACATTCTTATAACTTCAAGCCTCAATGGAACAGGTCCCTAAGTGTGAGGCAGATGTGTGAGACTTAGTAGCGGACCTATATTTTGCTACTGACTCTGTCTTCATTTCTTTCGTCCCCTTTTCCTTAAATGAGAATAACTGACTGACAGACCCCTGGGTCCGCTTGGATGAGTGGAGGATATGGTTGTGTTTCATTTCCCTTTAAAAGGCCTCTTGCAACGTTCATACTCCTTGCATTGTGTAACTGGAACTCTCAGCTTCATGTGTTCTCGCTGTTTTCATATGACTGGAGAAAAGGGCCATGACAGGGTAAACAGGAAAGGAGGAAAATCGACGGCGGGCCGCGGCGCTTCCCTCGCTGCTGGAAGGCTGTTCTTCCATCTGCAAGCATCCGGTGCCCGTTCTCATTCATGATTCCACCAGGTGACCTTTGCAGGCTGGAGACTCATAGCCCAGTCTGGCAGGCAGTATCTAGTATTCTCGGGGCGAGGGAGGGTGAGGATTGGGGGTAGTGGTGGTGATGGCAAAGACTATAGCTAAATCTACCTGGATTCCCGTCATCGCGCATGCACCTTCCCAGTCAGCTGTTGCTTTTGATCCTTGACTGGCATTCTTACTGGCTCACAGGAGCAGGACTCTCCTTAAGGCTGAGCTGCCTCTGAGTCCCAGGCTCTTTGATCCTGTATTGTACTGAAGACAAGGAACTAAGTGTTGGAGGAAAATATTATGCAATTCCTAGGGATTGTGGTAATGTTTATCTGACCTCAACTTAAATCACCAGTATAGACAGTTAAACACTAGATTATAGGCACCAGAAGTTGTTGATTATTTACTAAAAACAAAGAGAACAGTACGTTATCTAACAGTACATATTCATTAGGGGAGAAAAGGAAGTTCTTTGAAAAATGTCCCTGATTGCATATAATTTACTATTATGACTACCACAGAGTATGTGCTTCATATCAAGTGTAAGTCAATTTTCCCTCTGTCTCTTTCCCATGAACTCCCTACAAGGCCATAAATTGATTTCAACACCACTGGGATCCCAGAAAACTTCTTTAGTAAATTATAGCTCTGGGATAATTCCCCCTCTCCTGTTCCCTGCCTCATTCTGTCAGCTCTAAGAGTAGGTATCTTTGATTCTGTGAGCCTTGTTTTTTCTTTGTTCAGATTTTGCTGGAATCCCATGCAAGAGACATTCTCATGAGTCATCCATCTCTCCCTCCCGTGAACCCCTCAACAACCCCCTTCTATCAATCCTTCATCCAACTGCCTGGGATCCCATTCCTATTTCCACGTCACAGAAGAGCATCTGCAAATCCAGTTAGGTTTGCTTAAATTCTTTAACACACAATGCTGTGTGGAATCCTCTGATTTTCATATTAAACAACAGCAAAAACCATCTTTCAAATGAAGAGTCCAACTCTTATCAATTACCTTGATTATGACAGAGTACAGAGCTGCTACTTTTAGGAGCAAAACTTAACATTTAGGATACTACCTGTGTTCATGTTCACTGTCTCTCTTCTATCACTCCTCCTGAATATGCGTTGTGTATATGTGTGAGCACATGTGTCTATACATGTGCAAGTAGAAGCTGGAGGTCAAGGCTATCACTTGTCCAGCCTTACGTTTTGGAGGGCAGGTCTCTCACTGAGCCTGGGGCTCACGGGTTCAGCATGACTGGCTGGGTGTCGAGCTCCTGAGAATGGCCTGCCTCTGGCTTCCTTTGACATGGTGCTGGAGATCTGAACTGAGGTTTTCACATTTGCATAGTTAGCACTTTGTCTATTGAAGCATCCCTGAGCCCTGAACAAGTTTCAGGACAATGGGACTCGTAGTTCATCTCTGCATTTATGGTTATTTAGGTTTGAGATTCATTTAATTCCCAAATCTGGGCATTTGTAACTTTTATCAACTCCTGAAAATTTCATGCCACTGAATATTTGATAATTATTTTTCTTCTCATTCCTTGTGCTTTGTATTTTCTCATTTCATCCTTTATCAGTTTTCTTTTCTATATTGTTCACCTCTTTGTCTCTCTGTGTTGAATTTTGGGTAAGATCTTTGGGTATATGTCTGTTTATAATATTTTCCATCTTTTCTATAGGAAATCTTACTGTAAATTTTTCTCTTATTTCTCTTATTCTCTCTTCTCTGTCTTATCCTTGATTTTTTAAATTTTTTTATTTTTTTTTCGATTTTTTTTAATATAAGTACTTTTTTTTCTTCAAGTTACATCTCAGTCACAAACCCTTCCCTATTCCCCCTTCCTGTCCCACCCTTCCACCCTCTTCCCCCCCAACAGCTTCCCTTTTCAATCCAACAAATGGTTCTTTCTCTTATAACAGTAAATTCTATACAAAACAGCTGAATTAAATATGCCACATTTATGAGAATTAAATGGCCCAGTATACCTTCCCAATGTCCAGTTCATACATATTTGGCCCCTGACATTAACCTTCTACCTTCTAACCATCTCCATGACTTTAAAGTTCTATAAATGACTTAGCTTTCATACTAACTTGCATCACTATTATAACCATCTTCTTAGATCTAGAATGCCCTCTTGATTCCTAAACAACTCAAAATTTAGCTATGAGACTCAAGCTGTCTATTCAACCACCTCAGAGAGCTGAGAAGGATAAATATATCTGATTATATAGGAAGTGCAGTGCCTGCAGCTTCCAATACTAAGAAATGACAAACCAGTGACTACCTGGACAGTTCCCATTTTCTCTCCATACATTCCAGCATCAGTCTTTAGCCTTTTGGTCCTGTTTCTCTGACAGACTTTATTGTAGAGCAGGGATTATGAAGGACTTACCTACCCTGTCTTGGCAGAACTAGGCTGTCGACTTCCCTGCTACCAAGTTTTGTCCTTTTTGGACAGCAGTCTGTCTGCAGTTGAAGCAAGGAGTTTTTACATGCCAAGAGATAGGCTTGCCACTAATCTTATCCTTGATTTTAATACCAGTTATAACATGAACATTCAAATACTTATTTTTTAAAAAATTTATAGTGTGTGTGTGTGTATGAGTACCCATGGAGGCTATAAAATGGCATTAGATCTGGAGCTGGAACATGGTTGTGAACTGCCTGACATGGGTGCTGAGAGTTGAACTTGGATCCTCTGGAAATGCTCTTAACTGCTAAGTCATCACTCCAGCCCCTGTAGGCTAAATCCTGAGGTCACATCAAAGTGATTTTGTACAGTTAAGGGAACACCATCTAAGCAGATAAGTGTGTGGGTTATTTCTAAAATCTTCATTATAAGCAGCTTTAAGGAAAAAAAAAAAAACTCTTGGCCTTCAGTGGGAATTACAGTACCAAGGATGAAATTCCTTCTTGTGGAGCAGGCCTTAAATATAATTAGAAAGTAGTTAATTAGCTACCCCTTAACAGTTCTGCCACTATTGCACCAGTAGCTACATTTTGTATCATGCAGGGACCAATGCTGGATAAAGCAATGGATGTCTTTCCTTACCAGCAGCCTTCCTAATACCTTCCAGCACTACTTAAGAGACTCATGAATAGCTGGGCGTTGGTGGCGCACGCCTTTAATCCCAGCACTTGGGAGGCAGAGGTAGGTGGATCTCTGTGAGTTCGAGGCCAGCCTGGTCTACAAAGTGAGTCTAGGACAGCCAGAGCTGTTATACAGAGAAACCCTGTCTCGAAAAAAACCAAAAAAAAAAAAAAAAAAAAGGGAGAGAGACTCATGAATGGCCGGCCGTGTTTTAAAATTGTCTTCCAAATATTTTAATTTATACCCACATACCTGAGCTTCTCTCAATATGAATCAGTGATGCTTCTTTTCTAAGAGGACGGCAGTCGGTGCCGAGGTACAGAATTGGTCAAAGGGCTGAGAAGAGATTGAACGCTCAGCCGTAAGTAGGACCATTTATCCCAGGTCACCCAGGGCAAAGCTCAGAAAACACTTAGGAGAGGAGACTGAGAACATGTAAGAGCAAGGAGCTGGAGAGTTTGCTCAGTGGTTAATAGCACTTGCTGTTCTTGCAGAGGTCCTGGGTTTGGTTCACTAACAACTGTAACTCCAGAAGTTCCAGGGACGCCAATGTCCTCTTCTGGCCTCCCTCCATATGCACTGTGCACGCATATGGTACATATACATACATGCAGGCAAATACTCATACATATAAAACACTATACATAACTAATAATAAATAATTATTAATATTAGTAACGTTATAAGAGTTGGAGGGCAGGGAGGAGCATTGTGAAGTGTTTTCATCTGAACATGTTATGGCTATTACACTCATGAACTTACAGAGTTATGGTCACCTTCATAAGGCCTGCACAAAATGAAGCCAGCCAAAACTCCTACATAAATACAGTAAATGATCTCCAGGCTTTACTCCTGATTGAGGTGGTATCATCAACTGATAACTGCTGGGGAAGGGAGGAGCAGTCTTCTTTGAGGGTGTGACGACTGGTCGATTTCCTATGCTCCAGGGTTGATTCTACACCTCTACACTTGTAGATATCCTAATTGTACTTACTGGGTTAATAAAAGAAGACTCATGTGTTGTCGGATACATGAGGTGGAGGAGTTCAAGGGGAAAATGAGAGGTGTATCTGGTCATGGTTTTTTCTATAAGTGTATGGAATTTTTAAACAAAAAAAGGAAACATGTTGAATCTCATGGTTCAGGCCAGTAATTCCAGTTACTTGAGAGACCGAGGCAGGAGGATTACAAGTTTAAGGCTTGCTTTGTTTGCAATGGTAGTTCAAGGCTACCCTGAGCAATTTAGTGAGACCTGCTTCAAAATTAAATGAACAAAGAAACAAAATGGGATAGAGAGTGTAGCTCAGTGATAGGGACTTTCCCTAGCTCACAGGAGACCTTGTGTTCAATCTTCATTGCTGCAGGAGAAAAAAAGAAGCTCATAGTTTGTAAATCTAAGTCGTGTTGCTTCTACTGACTGTGATCTGCAGGTACCGAGCAGAAGCTCCTGGTCATTGGGAACTCCAGGGAGTGTGGCTGTTCCGCATTGACATGGACTTCTGTCCCACTTGGCATAGAATGCTGCTTATGTCCTTTAGCTCGAAAGGAGACACGTTTGCTTGGCCTGAATATCCACAACGATGGAAACCTAAATTTTTCAGAAAATTATTGGGCAGACACACACACACACACACACACACACACACACACACACACACACACACGCACGCACGCACGTGCACACACAAAACTACTAGGCCTTGAAAAAGAACCCATGGTGATTCAGGAGAAACTGTTATAAACACTGATTTATGTCAGATCTATCTTTTAACCTAGTCTTCAAGCTCACCTGTTGACTTTTAATTTCTATCAGTATTATTTTTGGTGGCATCTTATTGTTTGTTTTGGTTATTAATTCATTTAATAACCTTCATTTGTGAAAATGTGTTTAAATGTGCAGTTCTCCCAAAAGATCATTCTAAATTAGAAGTTCCCAACTCTGGACAGTGCAGTACTTTAATTCCACCCCTAAAGCCACATGGAACAGTCACACGTTTTCATAACAACCATTCACTGCCCATTGGATCTAGAACCAAGACCAGTGCAAATAAATTCTCTTGTGGGTTTTCTGGTGTGAAGTCTTTCCTGTCCATATTTATAGAGGTCTCATTTCCAACTGCCTAACTGTGTATACCCAGGGCCTTGTCTGTTCACCTCAAGAGGCCCCCAAGATACAGTGCTCTTGGAAACGGGTGATGTAAACTCTTGTGTGACTGAGGGAGTGCGCTGCCAGAGCCTGTATGCTGTTACAATTTCATGGTTTCTCTTCAAGCTTTTTTTTTTTTTTTCAATCTTGAGAATTTTCCATTTTCCAAAAAACACAATTTCATATTCAAGATAAAAGCCTTTAAAATATATCAAGTCCAATATTTTCATGCACTGGTTTACTGGGGTGTTTATAGTGATAGAAAGTAGCTGATACACATGTTCACTAAGACAAGCTAACACACTTAGCCTTTTATGGCACAGAGTAAGCACTCGGAGTGAGGAAATGCCACAAGTTCTGGTTCACTTGACCTAGTTTTTGTTTGTTTGTCTCCTCCCTCCTAATTATTTTCTTTCTGAAAGTACAGGAAACAAAACTCTCCTGCCATCCCGTTTGAATCTTTCTCTTGCCACTTACTAGTTAAGTGACCTTCCAGTGGGTCAGAAAAAAAAATGACACATATCTGGGCTTGACTCACAAAGGTTTGTAGCTCACTGGTGCAAGTTGGCCACAAGTCCAAAGAAGCTTCCATCTCTACAAAAGCAAAACCTCAGTGGCTGTTCATGTTCCCTGATTCCATATAACACCTCCATGGGAAGGTGGAACAGCTAGGCAAGGGCCAAGGACAGGAAAGAAAAATCCTGGTTTGGCAAATTTCTTGGTGTCCTCATCTGTGCTTACTTTCTTTGTCTATAAAGTGTAAATGCTGCTGCTGAAGACTATTGTGAGGATGAGCAATACACATAGAGATTAATAATGCATATGTCGGGGTCCTGTCAGGAAACAGAAGACACACCGGAAAGAATTTATCATCCTTAGGAAAATGTAATAAATGGAACCAGGTACACGAGAGTTAAGAAAACTGGTAGTAATGATTTCAATATTCTTCCACAGTTCTGTGTATGGTGTTTTCATTTTCATTGAGTTCCAGGAAATCTTTTATTTTATTTTTCTTGATTTCTTCTTTGACCCATTCATCATTCAGTAATGAGTTGCTCAATATCTGTGAGTTTATGCATTTACTAGGGATTCTGTTGTTGTTGTCTCTTTTCAAGTTTTATCTCATTGTGGTCATTTAGTATACACGGAATGATTTTAATCTTTTAGAATCTATGAAGATTCATTTTGTGCCCCAGGATGTGGTCCCTTTTGAGAAAGCTTCCATGTGTTGAGTAAAGTGTGTATTGTTTGATGTTTGGATAAACTAATCTGTAAATATCTGCTAAGACCATTTGATGTATAATACCAATTATTTCTGATATTTCTCTGTTTGTCTTTCTGTGGATGACCTGTCTATTAGAGAAAGTGAGATGTTGAATCATCTAGTATTAATGGATTGGCTTTAATCTAAGTCTTCAAGTAAATCTATTTCTACTTGGTAGTACAGTTCCTTTTCCTTTTTATGAAGTTGGGTGCACCAGAGTATGGTGTATATGTTTACAATTGTATTGTCTTCTTGATTAACTGTTTCTTTGATTGGAATGAAGTGTCCCTCTTTGTCTCTTCTGGTTAGTTGTAGTTTGAAGTCTATTTTGTCACATATTAGGATAGTGACACCTGTTTACCTCACGGTCTCATATGATTGGAGTACCTTTGTCCATTCTTTCTCTCTCTGAAGCAGTGCTATCTTTAAGACTGTGATGTGGACAGGATCCTTTGCTCAGCCCCCAACACCCGACTCCATTTTCAGATGTCCTAGGTCCTCCTCCAGGGTACAGCCCGGTGAGTACCTTCCACCATTATTTTCTGTAATTTATCATATCTAGCCTGAGTCCCATAGACAGTGCCCCCACCTAGTTTGACCACTAATGACTTTCAGCCATTGAGTTGTAGGTTTCCCACAGGGTCCTTCATCCTGAGCCTTGGCCTAGTACCAATACCTCCTCCTGCTCAGAAGCTGTAACCTGTGCTTCCACCAGGACCTGGCCTAGCTGCGTCCACCCACAGGATCCTTTGATCTGCCTCTATCACCCAGTAGACTTCCCATAGTCTCTTCCAGGAACTAGCCCCGTGAGTGCTGCTGTCCTCCTCATGCACAGCTTTTCTGAAATCTACCAGATTTAGCCTTTACTGCAAAGGAGCTCTAGGCTTGAGCCAATGCCCTTCCTACCTATTCTCTGGACTCTCCTGTGTCATAGCCAACATTTCCACTCAGACTTGGCTTGGAGCAGGATACACATCTCACATACTACCTCAGTCCCTCTGTCCACTTGACTTCATTCCATCCAATCCATTTCCCATTTCTAGGCCCAGCCAACCCCCAAACCCACCTCCCAACCAACACTATATTCCTAACAAACTGAGAACTAACAAAGAAAGTCCACATGCCCAGAACTTATTGAAGGAATATCAACAATATGAAAGATCAAGCCAGTATCTTTTCTCTAAAACCTACCAGTCCTGTAGAAATGCTTGCCAATGAGAATTACCTAGATGAACTCCAGGACTCAGAAGTTAAAATAAAAATCATCAACCTCAACAAAGAATTCCAAGAGTTTAAAGATGACACAAAGGAACAGCTTAATGAAATCAAGGAGAAAGAGCTGAAGGAGAATTAAATACCTGAGCGATGTCAAAGAAAGTATACGGATAGATAGGCTGCTTATGGAAATGATGAGACCATCGAGGACTTGAAAACAGAACTCAGTCAGGAGACAGAAACATTGAAGAAGACTCAACCTGAAATGAAGACAGAGTTGAAAATCCCAACAGCCCAACTAGGAAACTCAAGGGAAAGCCTTAAAAGTAGAATGAATCAAGCAGAAGACATAAAGTCAGGTCTCAAAGATCTAAAACAGAAGACCTAGACCAAAATAAGGAAAGAAAATAAAAAAATTAAAATTACAGGAAAGGAACACACAGGAAATGTGGGACACCATGACAAAACTAAACCTCCAAATTACAGGCATAGATGAGCGAGAAAGTCAGCAGCATAGACCAGATATTCAACAAGATCACAGAAGAAAATTTCCCCAAACTACAGAAGTCAAAGTATCTCTATCATATCTCGATGATATGATAGTATACATAAGCTACCCCCAAAACGCTACCAGAGAACTCCTACGGCTGATAAACACCTTCACCAAAATGGCTGGTTATAAAATTAACCTAAAAAATCAGTAACCCTCTTTTATACAAATGATAAACAGTTTGAGAAAAAAAAGTTAGGAAAATAAAACCCTTCACAATAGCCACTAATATAAAATATCTTGGTGTAGCTCTAACCAAGCACATGAAAGACTTGTATGGCAAGAACTTCAAGTCTTTGAAGAAAGAAATTGAAGAAGATATAAGACAGAAAGATCTTTCATGTTCATGGATAGGTAGGATTAACATAGTAAAAATGGCCATCCTACCTAAAGCAATATACAGATTCATGCAATTCCCATCAAAATACCAACAAAATTCTTTACAGACCTTGAAAGAACAATTCTCAACTTTATATGGAAAAATAAAAAACCCAGGATAGCACAAATAATCCTGTACAACAAAAGAACATCTGGGGGTATCACCATCCCTGATTTCAAGTTGTACTACAAAGACATAGAAATAAAAACTTCATGGTACTAGCATAAAAACAGACAGGTTGATCAATGGATTTGAATTGAAGACCTAGAAATAAACCCACACATCTACGGACACCTGATTTTTGACTAAGAAGCCAAAACTATACAACGGAGAAAAGATAACATTTTCAACAAATGGTGCTGGTATGGCTGGATGAATGCATGTAGAAGAATGCAAATAGACCCATATTTATCACCCTGCATGAAACTTAAGTACAAATGGATCAAAGACCTCAACATAAAACCAGATACACTAAATCTAATAGAAGAGAAAGTGGGAATAGCCTTGAACACAAAGGTACAGGAGACAACCTGCTGAACCGAACATCAATAGTTCAAGCATTAAGATCAACAATTAATAAATGGGACCTTATGAAACTGAAAAGCTTCTGTAAGGCAAAGGACACTGTCAATAGGACAAATCAGCAGCCTACAGATTGGGAAAAGATATTCATCAACCCTACAACTGATAGAGAGCTAATATCCAAAATATATAAAGAACTCAAGAAATTAAACACCATAAAACCAAATAATCCAATTAAAAAATGGAGTACAGAGCTAAACCAAAAATTCTCAACAGAGGCATTTCTAATGGCTGAGAAGCATCTAAGAAACGCTCAACGTCCTTAATCATCAGAGAAATGCAATTCAAGAAGATTCTGAGATTTCATCTCACACCTGTGAGAATGGCCAAGATCAAAACCTCAAGTGACAGCACATGCTGGCGAGGTTGTGGAGAAAGGAGAACAGTCCTCTATTGCTGGTGGGAGTGAAAACTTGTACAAGCACTATGGTAATTAGTCTGGCAATATCTCAGAAAACTGGAAATAGTTCTACCTCAAGACTCAGCCATACCACTCCTGGACATATACCCAAAGGATGCTCCATCATACCACAAACACATTTGCTCAACTACATTCATAGCAACTTTATTTGTAATAGCCAGAACCTAGAAACAACCTAGATGTCCCTCAGCAGAAGAACGGATAAAGAAAATCTGGTACATTTACACAATGGAATGTTACTCAGATATTAAAAACAAGGAAATCATGACATTTGTAGGCAAACAGACAGAGCTAGAAAAGATCATCCTGAGTGAGGTAACCCAGACCCAGAAAAACACAGATGGTATGTACTCACTCATAAGTGGATATTAGTCATACAGTACAGGATAACCATCCTACAATCCACAGACCCAAAGAAGCTAAGTAACAAGGAGGGCCCAAGGGAGGATGGTTGAATCTCACTCAGAAAAGGAAAAATATAGACATCTGAAATAGAGGAAGAGAGGGAACTGGGCAGGAGAGGGGCTGGGGAGGGGGGACAAGAGTGGGGATCAGGTGGGGGAAAAGCAGAGGTGGGAAGTGGTAGGGCTGGAAGAGAGAAGGGAAACTGGTGGGGGAGGGATCTCTGGGACAAACTGGAGACCTGTGAGGGGGTAGGCTCCTGCAAAGATATATGGGTGACTCTAGCTGAGAACCCTAGCATCAGTGATATGGAGATTGAAGTGGCCATCTCCTAAAGACAGGAAAGACTTCCAGTAGAGGGAGGGGGACACCAATCCACTCATAAAACCCTTGACCCAAAATCTACCCTGCCTACAAGACGTACAGGGATAAAGAGAGAGTAGAGATTGAGGGAATGGCCAGCCAATGACTTGCCCAACTTGAGACCCAACCTATGGGAGAGAGAACCAACCCCTGACACTATTAATGATGCTCTGCTATGCTTGCAGAGAGGAGCATAGCATGACTGCCCTCTGAGAGGCTCCACCCAGCAAAGGATAAAAACAGATGCTGAGACCCACAGCCAAACACTGGACAAAGACATGGAAGTCTTGTGGAAGTCTTGGGGGAAGGACAGAGGCACCGGAAGAGAACAAGAACTACACAAAAAGACCAACACTGGCATCTAACACAGACTATGGGGGCTCACAGAGACTGAACCATCAACCAAAGAGCGTGCATAGACTGAATTCAGGCCCCCTACACTCATGGAGCTGAGGGACAGTCTGTTCTTTATATGGGCCCCTATCAGTTGGAGCATGGGCTATCCCTGACACCCACACTGTTGCCTACAGTCAGATACCTTTCCCCTAGCTGGGCTGCATTGACTGGCTTCAGTGGAAGAGGTTGCAGTTAGTTCTGATGTGACATGAAGTACTGGGGTGGGTTGGTGGGAGAAAGAAGGGGAAGGGGGAATGGGGGCCAAGGGTGGGAGAGTAGGATTGGGAGGAGAGGAGGGAGGGGGCTGTGAATGGGAAGTTAAAATGAATAAATAAAGTTTTTAAAAAGCCTACTACTTGAATTAAAGACTCAGATTATCTATTTTTTCAAGAGTTTCTCTTTGTTTTGTACACTTAGTGTTTAAACTATATTTCCTGGGGGATTTTCTATGCTGGTCTTGTATATTTGGTGTCTGTGTGCTCCTTGTATTTGTATGGGTGTGTCTTTCCTTAGTTTTGGGGAAGTTTTCTTCTATGATTTTGTTGATCTGATCTATGCCACTGACTTCAAATTCTTCTCCCCCATATATGCCTATAAGTGTTTGGTCTTTTAAAAAAATATTTTATTTATTTATTATGTATACAGTGTTCTGTCTGCATGTATGCCTTCAAGCCAGAAGAGGGCACCAGATCTCATTATAGATGGTTATGAGCCACCATGTGGTTGCTGGGCATTGAACTCAGGGCCTCTGGAAGAGCAGCCAGTGCTCTTAACCTCTGAGCCATCTCTCCAGCCCTGTTTGGTCTTTTTATAGTGTCCCACATTCCCCATATGTTCCTTTCCTACATTTTAAATTGTTTTCATATTCTTTGCTTAGTTTTGCATAGATCCTCTCTCTATCTTATTGTCCTGAAATTATATCTTCTGCTTGATTCATTCTACTTGTTAAGACTTTCTTTCGGGTTTTCTAGTTGGGCTATTGGACTGCTACAATTTCATTTCAGATTGAATTCTTCAATGTTTTTATCTCTTTATTGAATTCTGTTTTTAAGCCTTGGGTGGTATTCATCATTTCCATCAGCCTTATGTTTTCTTGGGAACCACTCAGGCATTTGTTCTCTTTAAATCTGTTCTGTTTAATTTCATTGAGCTGTTTCTTTGTGGCTTCTTAAATTCCTTGGATATTTATATGAAGTTTATGACTTTTCTTTTAACTTCTGTGTCCTGGGGCTCACCTAAGTAATTCTCATTCGAAAACATTTCTACAAGGCTGGTAGGTTTTGGAAAAAAGATAGTGGCTTGCTTGATCTTTCGTGTTGTTTGTATTTTTGCAATAAGTTCGGGCATGTGGACTTCTTTGGTTAGTTTTGTGTTTCAAAGGACAGAACAGGTTGGGACAGAGAGAGGAAGTGTGTTGGACCTAGAGACTGGAAATGCCTTCAGTGCAACACAGCCAGGTGGACAGAGGAGACTGGAGTGCTGTGCTGGAGTGGCGTCGAAGATGTGTGCCTTGGTTCAAGTATGTAGTTTAAATGAAAATTCTTTAATATAAGATAAAGTAAACCATTTTTTGTGCTTTTTAATTTGTGTAATTTTGCACTTAAGTTTTAAATTTTGTTTTGTCTTTATACTTTGTTGTAAAGTATATTATTTGAGAAATATAACTTAGAAAGCCATACAATCAATTAATCTCTCTATATATGTGCGCATATATGCTTATTCATCCATTTTGAAGGCACACAAGGGTCACTTTTTCCTCCTTTCTATATGCCTAAACTTAAATTTGACCTGTGCATTATCTCTGTTTTGTACTCAATAAACTCCTAAGTTTGCCTTATTCTCACTTGTCTTGAAGTTATTTTCTGTAGCATAGTCAAGCACCTAGTTTAACTGAGTAGAGATTACTGCTGTGGGAACTCCTGCGCCTCTCCTCGGTCACTGAATAACATGCTCACTAGGATTACTTTCCCTTTGCTCTTTCCTTCTTCCCCCATTTTTCCTGTGTTGTTTTCTCTCCCTTCAATGTTTTTTCTCAATCCCCATTTCGGCTGGTGAGCAGCAGAAAGTTGACCAGGCAGTCAAGTTTCCAGCACCCAATAGCCATGGATTAATTAGTATCACAAAAATTATAGGATGTTAGAGCTGAAGCTACCTTAACTCCCCTCATTAAGATAAAGAAACCGAGCCCAGAAAGGGATTTGTGCAGAAAGAGGCAGGGCAATCATAAGACTCTTGTCTTTTCAATTCTTGGCTGAGAAACCCCTGTCCTTATTGGTCATGAGGTGATCTTCCTAAGCCGCTTTGTTTTCCCATGTGCTCCAGTTACCTGACAACGTGTCCAAGTTGCAGCACGCTTCGGTATCGGTTTTTTCCTGTGACTCCCACAAAGGGCTGATTGACAGGACTGGTCTTTAGGATGTAGCTAGAGCTGGAAAGATGGCTCAGAGGTTAAGAGTATTGGCTGCTCTTCCAGAGGTTCTGAGTTCAATCTTCAGCAACCACATCATTATAACAATCTGTAATGGGATCTGATTCCCTCTTCTTGGTGTGTGTGAAGACAAGTCACTTATATACATAAAAATAAATAATAAATAAATATTTGAAAAAAATCTTTAGCTCAAGGCTCACACAAGCTGCTACCCTTTCTAAAGCTATCTATTGTATGGAAAATCTCAGAAACTCTACTTCTGAAACTAATGAGTCTGCTCATCTAGAACCTTCTAGATGTCAACTGGTAGCAACTTTCTATTGTTTTTTATTTATTTTTATTTTTTTAATATTTATTTATTACTTCAGGTTACAATTCCATCACAGTGCCTTCTTTCAACCCCTCCCAGTCCTGCCCTCCCACCCTCTACCCCCTATCCCTTCCATCCCACTCCTCTGGAGTGGAGTGTCCCTACATAACAGTCCCCACCCCAGTTCAGCAGTCATATGAGGAGGGCCAAGAGCCTCCTCATACACTGGGGGCCTACAAGGCAGCCCCACTAGGGCAAAGTGTCTCATTGACAGGAAACAAAGCCTATGTTCATGTTCCCTTTGGTGCGTTGGTTGTAGTATAGTTATCCTGTAATATATGGCTAAAAATCCGATTATAAGTGAATAGATGCCATGTGCATCCTTCTGAGTCTGGGTTAGTTCACTCAGGATGAGCTTCTCTAGTTCCATCCATTTTGCATGATTTCATTGTTTTTGATGGCTGAGTAGTATTCCATTGTGTAAATGTACCACAGTTGTTTTATCCATTCCTCCTTTGAGGGACAACTGAGTTGTTTCCAGTTTCTAGCTATTACAAATAAGGCTGCTATGAACATAGATGAGGAAACTTCCTTGTGATTTGGTGAGGACTCACTTGGATGTATACCCAGAAGTGGTATGGATGGATCTTGAGGTAGAGCTATTTCAAGTTTTCTAAGATATCACCAGACATGAAACTGAAAAGCTTCTGTAAGGCAAAAGACACTGTCATTTGAACAAAATGGCAGCCTACAGATTGGGAAAAAATCTTCACCAACCCCACATCTGACAGAGGGCTAATATCCAAAATTTACAAAGAACTAAAAAATTCAATGCCAAGAAACTAAATAATCCAATCAAAAAACAGGGAACAGAGCTAAACAGAGAATTCACAAAGCAGGAATCCCTAATGGCCGAGAGACATTTGAAGAAATGCAACTTTCCATTGTTAATCAATCTTCAGACTCAAATTTCTTTTCCTATTACTTAACATCTCCATCAGAGATAAAGATGAGCTTTAATATTTGAGGGCTTTGAAAGCTCAATGATTCAGAAAGGGTTATTTAGAGCATGATTAATCATTACCAAAACACTGTAGAATGCAGTTTAAAATAGATGATACACACTTGGACTAAATCATCCTTACCTTGCAAGCAACCCCAGTGACCCTCACTGGAAATTACTCATAGGCATCTGGCGTATAGCACGTGTCTGGAAGAACCTCCACAGCAAGGCCTTCTCTTCTGCCGGGGAGGGGATGGGGAAGTTACCACTTGTTATATGCTTGCTGTGTATCTTACGTTGGTGATGTCATAGAATTTAGCTTCTCCATTACCCCATGTGGTAGTATCCTCACTTAAAAACAAAACATAACTAGCACATAAAAGAACGCATTCACTTATCCTGGAAGATGACAACTAAGCAGATGCAGGTTTCAAACCCATCTCTGTCTGGCTTCAAAGACTGATCTTTTGATATTTCCCCTCCCTCCCTTCCTCCCCCCCGCCCTCCCTTCCTCCCTGCTTTGAAAAGCCAGATAATTTTTTCATCTAAAATGATTTACAATCACACACACACACACACACACACACACACACACACACACACACACAC
>CAJQZJ010033165.1:1936925-1947836 GCA_907164525.1 Lophiomys imhausi
CACACACACACACACACACACACACACACACACACACACACACACACACCACACTGCAAGAACAGAGTTGTTTTGCTTCATTCTTTATAATTAAAACCGGAAACATTCAAACTGTGTAGGGGTTGATAGATTAATATAAGTTAGACTTAGTAAATATCTAGGTTTCTGATACAGTCTCTTAAGTCGGGGCATGAAGATCAACCTGGCTGTGAGCAATTAGCTTATCAGTTTATGGATGAAGTCATGTGAAACCTATGGACTGAAAAACAAGGTTGAAGCCAGGTGAAACAAGGAAAGACTTTATGACCTGGCATTGTTTTCAGCTGCTAAGTGGGCAGAGCCCAAATTAAGCTGAAGCAGGTGGAACAAGGAGAGATCCTATTTAAGGACAAGTGGATGAGCCTGGGAAAGTGTGCTAAGGGCCCCCATACTAGAGAGCTCTGGTGCTAGCAAGTCCTGCTGAAGAAAGTGCTGGTGAACTGATGGCCAGATTTCCCTGAGGCAGAAAGAAGCTGGTGAGCAAAGAAAGCCTCAGCAAGATAGCAAAAGGCCAAGGACTAAACCCTGTGGCTCAGCTTTTGCCTAGAGGGGTTTGACCTGTCCAAACAGTGGCCTGAACCGAACTGTGGCCAGCTTTAAAGACTGAGGCAGAGTTGCTGATACGAAGGAAATAAGTTGGCCTACAGACGGCTGAGGTCTCCCAGAGAGAAGAAAGCCTCAAGCCTTATTTAAGGTGAGACTTCGATAGCCAGTTTACCCTGACAAACCTGCGTCTGAGATATTCTACAATAAAGACTGTTAAGTGCATTAAAGAGTCTACCCTCGAGACTGGTTTCCTGGCAACTGAGGACCTGCCCCAGAGACTGTATTCTTAGAAAAATAGTTGTAATAGTTATCAATAGGTTTAGTGGTTAGGTCTTAGGGGTTGTAGGAATTTATAGAGGTTGTAGGCCTTCTTAGGAATTTGTAGGAATTTATAGGAATAGTAATTAAGTAAGTGTATTTGTTATAAGTGAATATAGTTACTAATAAATAAGTATTAATAATTAAAAAGTACTGTTTCAAAACTGTCAGTCAGTCAGTGAATAAATGACTGTGGTGTATCGTACAATGGAATACAGCAACAGAAAGTAGTGAAAGAGGAAAGTCCTAACAAATGCAGACGATTGCTGACTCGTAAAATAGTTATGCTAAGTGAAACACGCTAGAGACAACAGAATACGAACTGCGTAGATTCGCTTACGTGAATGCTGAGAAGAGGTAACACCAGCTTTTAGTGTCAAACTTCAAACTGATTGGTGTACATACACCAGAGTGAAGTGTTTATTACAATATCCCTAAGATGATGTTTTACTGGAAATGAAAGTGATTCTGTGTGTAGACTGTGGTGGTGACCTCAGGCAATTCCAAATAAAAGACACGAGACTAATTCTTGATGTTATTTACCCAAGAGTGGGTCTGATTTGTCCTGAAGAGATCTGATCTAATCCCTTTCCAAAGGCCATCCCCTGTACTTGTTGAAGAACACAGCAAAGGCCGCATTGAAAAGGAATGAGGTGCCTTTGTCTTAATCTTTTCAGGAGTCTCCCAAGGGAGGACATTGTTTTTCTGATCTTATTGACTTGAAATAGCGCAAAAAAAAAATACCAAAACAGTCAGATATTATCAATTTATGCCCACTCATTGCTTTCAACATTTTGTGTGTGTGTGTGTGTCTACATCTTATGCACATGTTTGTTCTTCTGACGTAGGGGTATAAATGGATTATGAAAGCTTAAACAAAGAACTTGATAAAACCAAACTATGCAGTCAGCTCAGCTCATAGAAGTTAATTATATTGGGAGTACAAAGTATAGCAAGATTGATTACATTGTTTTTTCTTAAAGGTCTTAAAAGTCTTAAAGACTTTTTCTTAAAAATCTACTTAATCTTAAGTAGACTGAGTGTATAGTATGAAAGCATAATGAACTATTTTAAACAATGTCAAAACATATTATTTACTTGGTTACAAGTAGGATCAATGTTTAATTTGTAAAAGCAAGTTCCAAACAGCATTTGTCAGAAAACTCATTCCCAAAGTGATGTATACATTTGCCACAACCCATTGAAGTGCAATTTTTCTTTCTTCAATTTTGTTTTTAAAATTAAAATGTAATTGCATTTCCCTTCTTCCCTTTTTCCTCTTGCCCCTCCCATATTCCTTTCCAACTTACTCCCCCTCAAAATCATGACCTCTGTTTCTTTGTTCCTGTTAAATACATATATAAATGCACATATATACATATAAATATATACATACACACACGCAATCATGGAGTCCATTTAGTATTGCTTCTATGTATATGATTTCAGGGCTGACCACATGGTATTGGATAACCAATTAGGGGTCATGAATGGCGAAGCCAATTCTCCTCCTCTCAGCATTCCTGGCTACCTGTAGTTCTTTGTGTAAGATTTACCCCTTCCACATTAGGATATTTATTGGTATCATCCTTGTTCAGGTCTTGTTAAGGTAGCCACATGGTTGGGGTATCATGGGTATAGTTTCCCTATCATTTCTAAGATGTACAATCTCATAGCGTGTTTGCTCATCCTCTGGAACTTAGGATCTTTCTGTCCCATCAACCCCAGTGTTCATGAGCCTCAGGTGCAGGAGCTGTGTTTTAAATTTATCCATTGGGTCTAGGCATCCCACAATCAGTTGTACTCTGGTTGTGGGCAGTAATGGTTTTCTGTAATGATCTCTGTCTGTTGCAAAGAAAAGATTTTTGGTGGATGAGAGCTCCAGTTATCTGTAGGCATACAGATTAAGTATTTAAAATGTAAATAGGAAGTATGTGGGTTTAGTAAAGCAGTAATAGTAAGTTCTCCTCTAAAGTTCATGACCTCATGAGCTCTGGGCAGTTGACTAAGTTTCCAGTACCAGGCATAATTACTCTTCTGTTGATTGGGCCTCAAGTCCACCAAGGCATAAGTGCCACTATTCAACCCTTAGGCATGTCTTTCTGTGCTGGTCATTTCCTAGATCTATCATAGTTAGGTGTATATAGGTTCAAACACATATGCATATCCTAGAAATCTCATAGGTAGATACACATGAGACAATGCTCTCTGATACAGGGTGTTGTATGTGCATGCTGATTACAATGTCATTTTTGAGCTCCCTCATATGGAAGCTCATTTTTTTTATGTTTGATCATAGGGGTGGTATATGTGCATTTTTGCACAAATGCCAATCCCAAGTCAGGCCTCTTGTTGGAGATCTATGGACATTTTGGGCCACATGTCAACTCTGAGTGCTGTTATATGTAAAGTGAGCATGGTGGTTTATGTGCCATTTCCAAATCTGGTAATATGGAGGTTGTATGGCCATGCTGACCCACAGGCATAAACTGGGTAAGGGCACTTTGTGGATGGTATTGGCATGTTGCCCCACATGTCAGTTCTGAGTCTAGACACATCAGGGGTGTGTTGGCCCACATGTAATTTCCCACCTTAGTCACATAGGCGGTATGTATGTGCCCACATTCCCATTCCTGACTTGGTCACACACATAGGTGTGTGGCCTGTGTTGACTCACATTCTATTTCTGAAGCCAGTTATATACATGCTGGTTTGTATGGGTATCTTGCCATTTGTGCCACTTTTGAGCCCAAATCATTGGGAGGAGCATGAGTGGGAATGTTCATAGGGAGGATATATGAGCATGTTGACCCACATGACATTTCCAAGATGGCTCACACGAGTTGAGTGTGTATGGCCTTCTTGGCCCACATGCCATATCTGAGCACATAGGGGAAGGGTAGGGTCATGTTCACCCACATGCTATTTGGATCAGGGGATGCATGAGAACATTATCCCACCTGCCCTTTCTGAAGGGTATGGGCAGGTGTATGGGCAGGTGACCCACACACCATTTCTGAACCTAGTCATATGCAAGGCCATAAGGACATGTGGGCCAATATGTGATTTCTGAGCCCTGTCACATGAGAGGTATTGGTCACATTGGGGCCAATGGTTTTTTGACTCCAATCAGATAGGCGGGGCATGTTGGTATGTTGGCCAACATGCCATTTCTGAGTCTAGTTAATGGGGGTGGGGAATGTACATTGGCCCACATGTCACTTTTGAGCCAGGTCAAATGCAGGGACATGGAGCTTGTGAGAACTACATGCACATGCTGTTAGTGCAGGCATGTGAACAGGTGTGCCCAAGCTGCTACAGCAGGCATGTGAACAGGTGTGCCCAAGCTGCTACAGCAGGCATGTAAACATGTGTGCCCAAGCTGCTACACCAGGCATGTGAACAGGTGTGCCCAAGCTGCTACAGCAGGCATGTGAACAGGTGTGCCCAAGCGCTACAGCAGGCATGTGAACAGGTGTGCCCAAGCTGCTACAGCAGGCATGTGAACAGGTATGCCCAAGCTGCTACTGCAGGCATGTGAACAGGTGTGCCCAAGTGCTACAGCAGGCATGTGAACAGGTATGCCCTGGCCGCAGGGTGGTGGTGCTGGGACATGGCATGTTTGTGAATAGGTAAACACAGGCTGTCACCTGGCAGTACTGGGACATGGGAGGCGTGCAAATAAATGTGTTGGTGCTGCTATGTTGTGGTACTGGGACATGGCACTAGACAGAGAAGATGTGTGAACAGGCATGCCCCAGTTGCTACATGGTGATGCTGAGACATGACAGGTGTGCAAACAAGCATGCCCAGAACACCGTATGGCAGTATGACAGGCATACAAATAGATGTGCCACATGGAATGTATGTGAACGGGCATGCCCAAGACACCATATAACAGCTCTGGGACATTGCAAGCATGCAAAAATTCATGCCCAAGCTTGTCCCTTGGTGGCACTGGGGCATGGCATGGGTCTAAATAGATGGATTCAGGCGGTACTGGGACATGACACATATGAGACTAGTCAAGCTCAGGCCACCACATGGTGGCTCTAGGACACAGCAGACTTGTGCATTGGTGTGGCCAGGTCACCTTGGAGGTCCTGGGACATGGCAAGCATGTGAGCAGACAGGCCACCATGTGCCATTGCCAAGACATGGGAATCATGCAAACAGGCATGCCCAGGCTGCCATGTGGCGGTCCTCAGACTTGATGAGTGTGCAAACAGGCGTGCCCAGGCTAGGAAGTTCTGACCCTGGGCCATGGCAGGTGTGCCAACAGGTGTGAACAGATATTTCCAGGCAAATAAGGCAGAAAGGTATGCCCAGGCTGACAAGTGTTGGTGTTGGGACAGGGGAACAGGCAAACAGGCAATACTGCACCACCATGTGGCAAATCTGGGACATGGCAGCCATGTGCTACATGGCTGCCCTGGGACGTGATAGGCATACACAAAAGAGTGTTTAGTCTGCCATTTGGTAGCCCCAGGGCATGGAAGAAGTACTAAGAGGCATGCCCAGGTCACCAGGCAGCAATGCTGGGACATGGTATGTGTATGAACAGGAGAGCCCAGGCTGTCACATGATGGTTCAGGGACACAGTAGTTGTTATACCATGTAGCTGTCTAGGGACATGACAGTGTGAGAAGAGGCATGTCCAGGATACCACTCGGCAGCCCTGAGACATGGTATGTGTGCAAATGTGCATGCCTAAGCCACCATGGCAGTGCTGGGACACAGCAGATGTGAAAGCAGGTATGTCCTCTAACACTAACAGGTGTGCTCAGGCTGGTGACTTGAGACTCTGGGACACAATGTGTATGCAAACAGGTGAGCGCACGCTGTTGTGTGTTGGTACTGGAACATAGCAGGCACGTGAACAGACATGTCCAGGCAGTGCCAGACATGGCATACATACAAAGAGGCATGGTCAGACAGCATGATGAGATGAAAAGGTGTGCCAAGTCTGCCACACTAAGGCCCCAAAACACGATAGGCATGCAAAGAAGTGTGTTCAGGCCATCACTTGGCAGCTTTGGGGCATAGCAGGTGTGTGAACAGGTATTCCTAGGCTGCCACCTGCTGGTGCAGGGACACAGAAATCATGCAAACTGACACGCCCAGGCAGCCATGTGGTATGGCTGGGACATGGCAGGCATACCCAAGCCACTGCTTGGCAGTGCCTGGACACAGTCTCGATGCAAACAGGTGAAACTAGGCTGCAGTGTGGTAGTGCTCAGATATGGAACATATGTGAACAGGTATGCCCAGGCTGCCATGTGGTGGACCTGAGACACAACAAACACAAGAATAGGCATGGCCAAACCACCATTTGATAACCCAGGAACATGACAGGCATGTAGCAGGCATGTAGCAGGCATGTAGCAGGCATGTAGCAGGCATGCCCACGATGCTACAAGATGGTGGTGTGACCAGCCAAGTGCAATCAGGCATGCTGAAGCCACCACATGGTGTTACGAGGACACAGTAAGCAGGCAAATAGATATATCCAGGCCACTGTGAGGTGGTGCTTGGATACAGCGTGTCTGTGAACGGGCATCTTCAGGCCACCAACTGGCAGTGCTGGGACACAGCATGCATGTGAGCAGGTGAAGCCATTCTGCCATTACATGGTATGGGCGCAAACAGCCATGTCTAGTCTACCACATGGAGTCCCAGGGACAAGGCAGTCTTTCAAACAGGTGTGACGGGGCACCACTTGGTGACTCTGGGATATGGCAGGTAAGCAAACAAGCATGCTCAGACTTCCAAGTGGTAGTGCTGAGATGTGGCAAGCATGCAAACAGGTACGCTGGTGCCACCATGTTGCAGTGCTGGGACAGAGCATGTGTATAAAAAGCACGCACAGGTCACCAAGTGGCAGCTCAGCCAGGAATAGTGCAGGCATGTGAAGAAGCATGCCCAGATGGCCAAGTGGCCGTCCTGGGACACAGCAAGTGTGCGAACCTGAAATGTGCAGGTCTGTAGTTAAGACAGTTTTGCATTTAGCAAACAGGACTGTCTGTCTAGGCAGAAGTGGGCAATGGTCCCTTCTCAGGGGAGAAGAGCGGATGTTGCAGTCTTCAGAAAAGAGGGCGAGTAAGCAGGTCACAGGGCAGAGGTCAGTGGATCAGCACTAGCTCTGCTGCCTCAGGTCAGGAACACGTTCTCACTGCGCCTTCTCATTCCTGTGTAAACTAAAATTTCCCTAGTAAGCTTCTTAATCTTAATTAATGTCAACATTTGTCATTTTCTTTTTCTTCTTCAACCATGCCCTGGTTCCTCTCTCTTGGAGTAAAAAAAAAAAAAAAAAAAAAAAAACATATTTTTTAATTGAAAATGGATTTTTTTCATACAATATATTCTGATCACAGTTTCCCATCCCCTAACTCCTCTTAGATTCTTCCCACTTCCTCACCAACCAAAATCCACAGACTTTTTTTTTTCTCTCAGTAGAAAACAAACAGGTATCTAAAAAACTAAGTAAAAAAGCAAAGAAAAATAAAAACAAAACGAAAAAAGAACCAATGGGATGAAACAAACAACCAGGAAAAAAAAAAGACCCAAAGAAAAAGCACAAGAAACACACAGACACTGAGACAAAACATTCACTCACAGAGAAACATAAAGTCAGAAACCACAATATATAAGCAAAAGAGCTCTAAGGTTAAAAAAAAAAAGCTCAGGCAAAGCAATATAAGACAAACAAAGTTTCAAAAATACCATTGAGTCCATTTTGTGTTGGCCATCTACTGCTGGGCATGCAACCTGCCCTTAAGAGTAGTTTGTATGCCCAGGGAGATTCCATTGGAGAAGACTAATTTTTCCTTTGTGGATGATTATCAATTGGAGCTAGCTTCTGGGTTAGGAGTGGGGCTTCTGTCCACTTCCCCTCCCAGAGCTGGGACCCTGTCTGGCTTAGACCTCTGCAGGCCCTGTGCATGCTGCCCTAGTGTCTGAGTTCATACGAGCATCAATCCTGTGTCTAGAAGGCCTTGTTTCGTTTGTGTCCTTCCTTTTGGCTCTTACACTCTTTCTGCCTCCTCTTCCATGGAGTTTCCTCATCCCCAAGGGGAGGGATTTGACAAAGACATCCCATTTAGGGCTGAGTGTTCCAAGGTCTCTCATTCTCTGCATATTGTCCAGCTGTGGGTCTCTGTGTTTGTTCCCATCTGCAGCAGGAGGAAGCTTCTCTGATGATGGCTGAGCAAGGTACTGGTCTATGAGTGCAGCAGAATGTCATTAGGAGTCATATTATTGCTACATTAAAAAAAAAAAAGTAGTAGTTGGTTTTACCCTAGATCCCCGGGCTACCTAGTCTCAGGTTCTTTGCCACACCAGTAGCATTGGGTATGGGTTCTGTCTCATGGAGTAGGCCCCAAATCCAATCAAATATTGGTTGGTTAGTAGTATAAGCTTTGTGGCACGATTGCACACTGTTGCTGGGTTGGTGTTTAGTTTGTCCTTTGGTAGCATGCAGAGTCACTTCCAGTACCATGCACACTAGTCAGTAGGAGTGAAGGCTCTAGATAGGCACCAGAGTTATGTAGGTGTTGTCTTCAGCTATAGGGCCATTTGTTTGTGGAGAAAAGCCAATTGCCTTGGCAGATAGCCTGGACTGTTTGAGGGTTTCCACGGGGCCACTCTGTCCAACTAGTCAGTTAAACACGACCCATTAACATTACTGGCGGTTTCATTGGTGACAAGAGATGTTGCAGGGCTGTGACAACAGAGCACAGGCATGGATAGTCCCACACCTGCAATGCCCCAGTGCTGCCTGAGGTAGTGCAGCATGTCTGCTCACATGCTTGCTGTGTCCCAGTCCAACCGCATGGCAAGGGGCGGGGCTCCCCTGTTCACACACCTGCTGTGACCCAGCATCTCCACCTAGCTGTACAGGCCTGTCTGAATACCTACCTTGTCGAAGTACAGTCATACGGTGGTGTGGGCACACTTGTTGGCGTGCCCGTGGTGTCCCAGGGCCTCTACGTTGGGCCGCCGCCTCACATGTTGGCATGCTTGACATGCTCCGTGTCAACCAATGGCAGACTGAGCACACCTATTTGTATGTGTTTGGTTTGGTGTCTAAGCTCCACCACGTGGTGGGTTCTGCTTGTCTATTAACATGTGTGCCATGTCCTAAGATACCACCTCATGGCATGAGCTCACCTCTTCAGACATAGGCCATATCCAAGCAGCACGGTGTGGTGGGGAAAGCTAACCTGTCCACGTGGTGGCCATGTGTCCTGAGCACCTCCGTGTGATGGCACAGACATGCCTGCTTACGTGGCTGTCGTGTCCCAGGGCCACCGCGTGCTGGTGCAGGAATGCCTCTTCATGTGTGCTGTGTCTAGCACCACAATGGGGCAGCTTTGGCACACCGCCTTGGGTTGGCATATGATGGCCTGCTCAAATGTCAGCCTTGCCCCAGGGTCCCCAGCCATGGCTGCCTTGTCTGTTCACACACCCGTCATGTTCTAGTGCCACCATCAAAGCATGCCTGTTTCCATGGCTGCCATGTCCCTGTACCACCATGTAGCATTGCAGACAAGCATGCTTTGTGCTCAAACCTTGTCCCATCTCCACCACATGACGGCACAAGCATGCCTGTTCTCATGCCTTCCAGCCCCACGACTACCATGAAAGGGCACAGGCAAGCCCATTCTCTTCCCATGAAGTGCTGGCACTTTTATACTGAGACCTGCTGTAACCCAGAACCAGCAGTGTGGGCTTGTGCCAGTGCCCCCACATGGTGTCGTAGACTCCCCTGTTTGCACACCTGCTGTGTCCCACAGCCATGACAAGCCTGCTGTGTCCCAGCACTGCCATGGTAGCCCAGGTGACTCTGTTCAAACACCTGCCTTGTCCCAGTGCCAGCACATGATGATGTGTGGCACTGGGAACACTTTAACACAGGGTACTTTGCCACCTGGCACATCTATTTGCATGCTTGCCAGGTTCCACAGCCACCATCAGTGGCACTGCCATTCCTATTCTTACATGTGGAGTGCCCCAGCACTGCCGTGTGGTTTTACTAGCCTATCTGTTTGTACAAAAGCCATGTCATAGTGCCACTGCATGGCAGTGAGGGCACACCTGTTGTTGGCATTATCACTTCACTGCGTGATCGTTCCCATTTGGATGAAAGCCATGTCCCAACTCAGCTACAGGGTGGCTCAGATACCCCTGTTCACATCCCTACCAAGTCCCAGTGCTGCCTCACGATGGCGCTAAGACACCTGTTTACACAAAAGCCATATTCCAGGGCTACATAGCAGCTTAGACAGGGCCTTCACATGCCAGTTGTGTCCTAGCACCGCTACATGGTGATTACAAGCACGCCTTTTTGGACACCCATCATGTCCCATCACATCCCTGTTGTGTACTACTTTTGCCACATGATGGCCTGGTCATGCCAGTTTGCACACCCGCCATGTCCCAGAGCTGCTACATGACAGCGCAGGGACACCTATTGGCACTCATGTGGTGATCTAAGGTGGATTGTGTTCATGTGGGCTTGCCTGTTGTTATGCCTGCCACGGTCCTGTGCCACCCTATGGTGGACTGAGCACATTTGTTCACACGTGTGACATGGTGTCCCAGAGTCTCTACATGGTGAGTCTGATCTGTTTGCATATGCACCATGTTCTGGCACTACTACCTCCTATCTGTCATGTCCCAGTACCACTATGTGGTGGTGTAGAAAAGCCTGTCCCCTCATGTGCTATGTCCCCATTTCCCACTACACAACCTGGTGGTCTGGGCTCACCTCTTCACATATGACCCCTGGCACAGGGGCTCAATATGACAATGTGCCAGGATACTCACATGTCAGCTGTGTCCCAGCACCACCATGTGGCAGCATCGGGTCACTTGTTTACACCCATACTGTGTCCCTCAAATTCATCAGCCCTGAATACATACATACAAATAACATCATGTGGACTCAACAGGTTATGTTTAGGAATATATATATATATATATATATATATATATATATATATATAT
>CAJQZJ010033165.1:1947846-2027487 GCA_907164525.1 Lophiomys imhausi
ATATATATATATATATATATATATATATATATATATATATATGCACATAATAACAATCAGTGGAAAAAAGAGTAGGGAGGGGTATTGGGAGGAAAAGGAAGGGGGAAATGTTATTAGTAAATTGTAACCTCAGCCAGGTGTTGGTGACACCCATCTTTAATCTTAGTACTTGGGAGGCAGGTCTGTGAGTTCAAGGCCAGCCTGGTCTACAGAGTGAGTTCTGGGACAGCCAGGGCTACATAGAGAAATCCTGTCTTGGAAAACAAAAGCAAACAAACAAATGACGTGTGTGTGTGTATATATATATATATATATATATATACACACACACACAAAATGGTCTTCTCTTTCTAAAGAGTCAGGAAGTGGGGTCCAAAATCCATGAGGAAGGAGCCCATCTCCAGTAGTTTCTAAGGCTGCTGGACAGCATGATGACCTAATTATGATCATCAACTCTCATGGAAGTGACTCCTTACCTATGCTCTGTAAATAATTCCTTGGCTTACCAAGCTGGAGTTCAGTAGACACCTTACTTCCCTCTCTTATTGGTGACCTATCAGGGGTGAATAGATGTTTGTTCTCATCTCCCCAGGAGTGAACACAACAGCCTGGGACACCCAAGACATCCCCCTGTTTTCCCATCCCTAGAATAAATCTCTAGTAGTTTGACAGAATACAGGACTATGAGCTTGACAGAGCCCTGATGGGTAGACCAATAGGCAAAGAGGCCATAGATAGATAAGGAAGATGCCAAGCTTCCAGCTTTTCCCTCACCCCCATGACCAGAGACTCCTCCATGGCCCTCCCTTTTCTAGATGAAAATCCAGACTGCTCAGATATGGTTACGGCTGGTCCCGAGCATGTTTACCTAAGGCAAATCGGTGGAAGAACCATGGCAATAAAAGAAAGCCGGGGCCAGCCTCACCAGAAGCAGAATTGTTCCTTCAGTCAGAACAACCGAGGGACGTCTGTCTCCCCATGGAAGTGGAGACTGTGCCCATGTGGTACAGGGGTTTTGGGGTCTTATAGGGTGGAAAGGGGGAACTTTGGGGATGGAAGAGTCCATCTTCAGCTCAGTCACCACCTTATCACAAACTCCAGGATTCCTGCCAGCCCACATGTGTTATCTGTCAAGTCAACTTTCCTGTCTGGAGTGTCTGAGCCTACCTGAGGTCTTTAGAGTACCAACCCTGAGGACAGATTTTAAAAGGGGTAACATTTTCTCTCATTGGTGGCTTGCTACTGGAGGGGGACTATGGGGCTAGGATCTAAGAGGGCATGGGTCAGATTGACTTCATGTAGGAGGAGTTTTAACTTGATTGTCTGAAGTGGGTTTCGTGGTTGCCATTATGAGCTCCTGGAGAAGTTTTCTGAAAGCAATTAATTAGACAGTGGGTTATACTGAGTTAGAAGAGACCTAAGATTAGCAGCCCAGTTGGGGACCTAGCTAGGATAGCCATTGTCCTAATATGGGCCTTGAGACGGCAATGATTTGATCCCGGAAGAACTTCTGTAAAACACTGAAAAGCCAAGGTAAAAATTATAAGGAGTGATCATGCGGAGGATGCAGAGTGGGAGGGAGCTGAAAGCTCAACCAGAAAAGGAGGCTTGTCACTGGATTATCTTTGGACCGTTTTGAATTTCCTAGTGCAGAATCTGCATTGTCCCAGGAGGAAGGCACAAATCCCATCTGTGCCCGCTGCTTTTATGTCAGTTTGACACAAGCTATGGTCAATTGAGAAATTGCCTACACACAAGCCTGCAGGGGACTTTTTAAATTAGTGATTGATGGGCGAGCGCCCAGCCCATTGTGGGTGGTATCATCCCTGGGCTGGTGGTCCTGGGTTCTATAAGAAGGCATGGAGAGCAAGCCATTAGTAAACAGCACCCTTCTATGGCCTCTGCATGAGCTCCTGCCTCCAAGTTCCTGTCCTTACTTCCTTTGATGACGATATGGAAGTGTAAGCCGAATAAACTCTTTCCTCCCCAAGTTGCTTTGCTCCTGGTGTTTTGTCACAGCAATAGAAATCCTAAGACAACTTGGTACCAGGATAGTGGGGTACTGCTGTGACAGCCCTGACCATGTTGCTTTGGGGAGGGTTGTGGAAGGACTTTGGATCTTTGGGCTACAAAAGCCCAGTGTTAAGATCTCAGTGAGTTGTGCTGTAGGAGCTTGGGAGTGTTGAGAGCAGTGCAGACAGTGGAGGCCTGGCTTGTGAAGTTTAAGGTAGAAGCAAAGACTCCTTTGGCCATTTAAGAGTTTGTAGTTCTTGCCGGGAGTGGTGGCGCATGCCTTTAGTCCTAGCGCTTGGGAGGCAGAGGCAGGTGGATCCTCAGAGGAGTTTGAGGTCAGCCTGGTCTACAGAGTGAGTTTCAGGACAGCCAGGACTACACAGAGAAACCCTGTCTTGAAAACAAACAAAATCTGTGGGTCTGGTTAGTTGGGGGTGATGAATCCACTGTGATTGACAAGATACCAGAACCACTAAAGTGATGCCTTTGCTTTGCTGGGATAATGGGTGCTGGTCAGCTGGGGCTGGAGATCAACTATCTGCTCCCTGTGCTCTCCTGTGCTGGAGGCTTGGCCCTAACGAAGGAGGCAAGGATCCCTAGCAAGTGGGGCTTGTAGTTACCTGCAGCCAGCGCTATTTGCACTCAGTGAGTTATAAAAAAAGAGGAGGAAGACTTGAAGGTGGGAGGGGAACTCATTTTTGCCCTCAGCTTCATGATATGATTTGTGATTCTGAGATCAATTATCTTATTATTTATCTTTAAAAAACAATCCTATAAAAACTTTAGAAGAATCACAAGTCTAAACTTGTATATAAAAAGTCATTTTTACTTTAAATCCTCGAGGTGCACATCTACTCATTCACAATTTTTATTAAATCATATCAGGAAGCTGAGGGCAAAAATGGGTACAAAAAATTAATCACTATAACCGCCAGTCCAGTTTTAGCAAGAGAGAGGCATGTCAGCTAGTGCCAGTCTGGCCACTCTTGTTCCCAGATCACAAAAATCCCTAGCTCAACTATTAAGAGTGTGCTTTTCTGAACTTCATATAGTTCGTTAAGATTTTCTACATCAGAGTCACTAGCAAAAACATCTTAACCTAACTTTAACAATCTATTTTTCCAAATACTTTCTAAGGATGGTGGTCGTTGCTAATAATCTACATCTCAAGTTCTTTCCAAGGGTGGTGGATGAATCATTAAGCTGCTGCAGCAGTGCCTGAAAAAGATCAAGCACTGTTATTGTAAGTGCTAGTGCTAGTGAGCGGCTGGAAGCCCCTCAGATTGTAAGGGATGTGGTGACCACGATGACAACAAGCAGAGCAAAACTCCACAACAGCAACAAGTCCAGGACACACAGTCCTCGAGGCTCCGCCTCTCCGAGGCACACCCACTGTGGCTGTGCTAACCGAGTTCTAAAGCTCTTTTGCTGCCCCTCTTGCAAGGCCCGCAATAATATTTTAGGTTAAAAGTAATTTTACAGTTATATTAGCCAAATCAGGTACAATAATCAACACAGGAAAGTTTTAATAAAATTTTTATTTAGCTATAACATACAACTTCAACAACTTAAATTAAAAAAATTTCATGCTGTTAAGATAACTTTATGTTATTTTCTCTGAGAATATCCCTTTTTTCATTAAAATAATTTCTAAACCACTCTATATGCTTGACTTTCTGTTTGACACTCAGATACGGGTTTTTTGAAAGGCCACAGGTCACCAGCTCCATGAAGAAGCGAATTGGTCCTTGCTTGGGGAAATCCTCCAGGTACTTATCCAAAAATATATGTTCATGGAATTCTGAGCCATCATCATCAAAACCTGGGAAATAAGAAAGTAACATGACTGTGAACATAAAGCCCACATCATAGTTAGAAGCATAAACTGTGAAATTAGACCTAGTTTGACCACCAATTTAACGAATGTTTAATCAGTTCCTCTAGACACAACATGAGGACTAAGGGAGTGCCCTCCTAGGGTTGTTGTGGAGGCTAAACAGAAGCAAGCAGTGACTGCAATACAGCAAACCGTTCACTACAGAAGCAACTGTTGCTCACCAATGTTGTTGACATTTGAGGAAACTACTAAGGAAGTATTCAATGTATATTTAAAAGTAAAATACAATAGAATTATAAACAAGATGTTCAAGTAGCCTAAGAAAAGAAAACACTAACGATAAATACAAAAATGAAAATAAAACAGGGGCACATTTTAACAATTCAGTGAACTTTTCATTTTTTTGTTTGTTTTTCAGATAGGCTCTTACATAACCCAGCCTGGCCCTGACCTTCTGACACTCCTGCCTCCATATGCTTAATGTTAGAATACAGATGCACCACCACACCTGGCTCAACAATTACTTTAAATGTAATGATCCAAAATATAGCCCAAGCCATGTATTGGTACAGTGGCTTCAAAATATGATCTAAGATGGCTTGCTGCACTAGTCTGATGACTTAAGGTGATCCTCAGAACCCACGTAAAAACACCAGGTGCAACCCCAGTGTATCCTCTTCTGGGAAACCAGAGGCCAGACAGAGGAATTGCTGGAATCGTCTGGTCAGCTAGCTTGACACACAGTAGTAAACAAAATAGAATCTGTCTCAAAACATGGTAAAAGATGAAGGACACCCAAGGTTGTCCTCAAATTTTTGTAGCTGAGGATGATTATGCATTTCTGAGTCTCCAGTTTTTACCTCCCAAATATGGGATCAAACCCGTGTGCTGCCACACTCAGTTTATGAGGTCTTGGGAGTCCAACTAGGATTTCATGTGCTCTAGACAAACATTCTACTACTGGCTGAATCACAACCCCAATCACTGTGATATATTTTTGACATATAATTTAACTCATTTATTATCAAATATCTGGAATTGAATAACATTCTAACCATCTTTAAAATAACATTTAAAATACTATTGCTAGACTTCTTCTCAGATACCACAGCGTTCTGGGATTCACATATGCACCTGTCTACACTCTAAAAACAGAACGCTTTTCTAAATAATCTCTGTTTGATGACTGTTCTGAGCTTCTGAGGTCACACTTACCTGCTTCATTGTTCACTGGGAACTCCCACAGTTTCCCCTCTTTTGTCCACTGTATCATCTCCTCAAATCCATTCCCAACGGACTGTTCACCTACTGTGGCTAATTGCTTAGCAAACTCTATCTCCCAGAGAGAAGGTGATGCTTCTATGTGATTAAAAGAAAAATTTTTAAGTATAGGAAAATGTAAATGTCTTCTTAAAAATGTTATTATTAGCTTAGTGGGTTAAGGCACTGGCTACCAAGCCTGACTACCCAAGTGTGATTCCCAAAGTCCTACACAGAAGGAGGAACAGACAAACTCCTGAAAGGTCTCCCCTTTCACCCTTGACCTCTACACTCAAACTCATGCTCACACATATAATCACAAACACAAAGTAAATAAAAATGTAATGAAAATTAGTTTTAAAATGTTAATATCAACTCTATATTGATACATATTTTTCAGACCTTGACATTCAGAATTAATTTATAATGAAAGGCTACCAAGAGCTAAAATTGCAACAAAACAAAAGATTATAGGCTATAAGAATAATAATGGCAAACCTTAACTTTTACTAACACCATGCCAGGTTATTATTGCCACCTCTACTGGAAAAGAAAAAGAAATTGCATTTTAAGGATGGTTTTATGAATCTGATGTTTTGATTTTGATTTCTCTTTGAGACAGACCCTTTCCTTAGAACTCTAGGTCTCCTTGCCTTAGTCTCCTGAGGGTATTACTGGTGTGCCAAGTTGAAGGTGTGTAATATATGTGATTTTGATTTTCAAGGTCTCGGTCTGTCAAAATTAGTCACTAGTGATGACAATGGCGACACACAGTTGTAATCCTAGCACTTCGGAGCTAAGTCAGGAAAACTAGGAGTCTAAGGTCACCCTCAGCTACAAAGAGAGGGTGAGGCCAAACTGGACTACATGAAGTTCTGTCAAAACATCACCCTAAAAATTTTTTTAAGAAAAAAATTCAGTAATGGTAATGACAAAGAAGGTCATGGTAATGTACATTTGTAATCAAAGCACTAAAGAGACAGGGGTGCTGGGCCTCTGCAAAACACCACGGTCAGCGGAAGGCAAGAAGGAAGTCTGCTTCAACACCACTCGCAGCTGGTGTTGGTTCAGAGTCTGACCTCAAGTAATTTATTTCAGGCATATTTAAGGACAGCACATCTGGAAAACAGTTATCTGGTGATAACTCAGTCCTGTGTGCACAATAAGCTTAAGACACGACTACAATGGAAATTCTTTGTAAAGTACATGTGACCTCTTCTGTAAAGATGGGCTCTATAGATGGACTACATAGTGTGTCTTCCATTAAGGCAGATTCTACAGATTGTCTGAGAAGAACAGCTCATGGTAGAGTCCTGGGGGTAGCTGGTGTGGTCTAGACAAATAGCACAAACATCACCAGTCTATCAACCACCTCCGCTTCCAGCCTTCTGCACAGAAGAGGTCAGGCACCCCAGGCACCCCTCTCTTTGAGGAGACAGCCCAGTGTGTTCAACTCTCCTGCTTCCCCTGGAGCTTATCTGCACATACAAGGGCCTCTGTGCCTTCTACAGAGGCAAAGATCAGAGTTCGAGGTCATTCTTGACTACCAGGAGCCTGGGCTACAGGAGACCTCATCAAGAGAAATAACAGAAGAAATGGCAATTAATACTGAGCATTCAGTCTGTGAAGACTTTTAAAAACACATTAATATTTAATCTTCACTATCAACCCCATGAGTAAGGTAACACCATGGCAGTTATGCACCACCATCTTACATGCTTCAACCATTTATTTACTTTTGAAACTTAAATCATATTTCAAGGGTGAGTGACACGGTCATCAGCAACTGCTAATGGTAATACAGAGTTGTATAGGCACTTCAAAAACAATTTGAGCTAATTAAAAAGTTAAAACTCTACCAGAACTCTTCAGCTACCTACCCCATATGGAATGAAGACAAAGGGAGGGGTAACCTCCCTTCCCAGTAACCCTTCATTTCATCACCCCAGTTTGTTGTGTGCCAGGAATTGCCACCTCCTCCTGGAGCCCTCCATCCTTTGGGACTGTGCTGCTTGCCAGGGACTACCATGTCCTCCTATACTCTCCAACTCTTTTGGGTCTCACCAGATCTCAGACTGGTTCTACCTTAGTTAGGGTTTCTATTGCTGTGATAAAACACCATGACCAAAAGCAACCTGGGGAGGAAAGGTTTATTTCCTCTTACAGATGGTGATCTAACATCCGGGGAAGTCAGGGCAGGAACTCAAGGCAGGAGCTGATGCAGAGGCCATAGAGGAGCACTGCTTACTTGCTTGCTCCTTAAGGCTTTTTCAGCCTGCCTTTTTATATACCTTAGGACCACCTGCCTAGGAATGGCAGGCACAGTGAGCTGGGCCCTCTCACATCAATCATTAATCAAAAAAAAAAAAAATGCTCCATAGCTTGCTCATAGGTCAATCTGGTAGGGACATTGTCTTAATTGATATCCCCTCTTTCCAAATTATTCTTAATTACTTTAATCATTTATTTACTTTTGAAATTTAATCTTTCAAGAATGAGTCACACTTTCACAGCCATTGCTAATAGCAATATAAAATGGTACAGGCACTTTGGCAAAATAATTTGAGCTAATTTAAAAAGTTAAAAACAAGACTACCTCTATCAAGAACTCTCTGGCTACCTAAGATTGTTGTCAAGTTGATAAAAAACTAACCCTGACCAGTCCCCATCAGGGACTCTCCAGAGACCCCATAGGTTACCTGTGTTCCTCAAATCAGTTCCTCAGCGTTCTGACAGCCCTAAGCCAAGAACACACCTCACCATTACTAGTAGGAACCACTTTGGGATAAAGGATTGAAAGAAGTATTCTAAAAAAATGAAATAAAAAAAAGCAGGCATAACTATTCTAATACTTGACAAAATAACACTTAAGACCAAAACTGGTTAGAACAGACAAGGATAGACATGTCACACTCATTAATGGAAAAAATCTGCCTGGAGGTTATTATGATCTTAAACAGATACTCACCAAACACAGGAGCACCCCATTTCATAAAAGAAACACTGTTAGATCTAAATCCACAATTGATCCCAACACAGTGAAAGTATGTGATTTCAATACTCTACTCTCACCAACAGACTGGTTATCCAGAAAAAAAAAAAAACAAACTAAACAAAGAAACTCTGAAGTTCAATGACATCATAAATCAAATGGGCCTACAAGATATCTAGTGAACATTCCACCCAAACACTAAGGAATATACATTTTCCTCAGCAGCAATTTCTTCAAAATAGGTCATGTTTTTGTCCTAATATGTATTAGGATACAAAACAAATCTCAAAAAATATAGAAAAATTGAAATCACATCCTGCATTCTATTTGACCACAATGGAATAAAGCTATATAATTGCAGAAATTACATAAACAGATGGAGACTAAACAGTATGCTACTGAATGATAAAGGGGTCAAGGAAGAAATAAAAAAGGAGATTGAAAATTTTCTAGAATTGAACAATGAAAACACACATATAAAAACCTGCAACATACTGAAGCCAGTCCTAAAAGAAATATACAATTAAGTATGTACATAAATAATTTTGAGGTGTCAAATTAATAACTTAATGATACATCTGAAAGCATTGGAAAAACAGTAACAATACCCTCCCCAAAATAGATGGGAAGAGACAGTCAGAATCAGAGCTGATAGTAATATATCAGAAATGAACAACAACAACAACAAAAAAAAAACCCAAAAAAACAAAAAACAAAACAAAAACAATATAAAGAACCAATGAAATGAAGAGTAAGCTTTTTGAAGATGGACAAGCAGCCAAATTTACCAAAAGGAAAAGAGAGCATTCAATTTAATTAATATTGTGTATTGTCTCCTATTCTGGGCAGGAACCGTAGATTAGTTATCTTTATGTAACAACAGAGTTAGACCGCACATGGTGGCTGAATAACACTTTCTAGCCAAAAGCAGCAGCCAGTCCTTAGCTCTGGAATACTCATCTGGCAGTACTGATCTCTTGGGATCTCACAGAATGCAGTACTTTAAGGGGAAGCATGACCCAAATCAGCAATATCAACAATTTTATTCATAAGCAAGATCTATGTTAATGACAGGAAAGGTATAAAGATGCAAGTACCCAACTGTTATATAACCAAACACCAAGACCATCTTTGAAAGAGAGAATACGTTTCCACTGAGAGAAGAGTTGTTCTCTTTTTAAACAAACCTGGTTCAGGTGCTTCATCAGCAAACATGTTAATGTCAAAAATTGAAAGTCTTTTCCCCTTGAATAAACTTTTCCTAAGATAAAGACATTTGAAAAACACATCTTAGTAAGATATATTTACAAAATGTTAACAAAAACTGCTTAAGGACAAAATGTCCACGAAACAAGCTGTAGTTAAAGATATTCACGCTGATCCACATCAGATATTTTAGCTAAATTGCTATGATTTTAGGATTCAAAAGTCAAAAAAAAGAACGCATGCTCTTGGACTTTTGCTTTACAATACAACAAACCAGCTAAGTTTAATTTTCAAAATACTCAACTAAAAATTCTAGAAAACTCAGTGTTGTAGAAAGCAGTAAAAATACGCAAATTCAGAATCTAGTAAATTAAACATTACAAATGACAGTGCTAAGAGGGCACAGATAAAGGCCTGTACTTTATAAAGCATCCTGTTCAAGCAATCAATCTGCAACTTAACTCCTGTTCAAGTCCCACCAGGGAGAACCTAGCTCCTTCCACTACTTCCCTACTCTTCTTATGTCACCCTTTTAATGCACTGTATAGAGAAGCCTTATGTCCCTCTCTTCTTTTCAAAGTTTCTCTTGCACTATTTTTTAAGATCTGTATTTTCTAAGCCAGAGCACCTGTGGGTTTTTTGTTTTGTTTTTTAAGATTTATTTATTGTATATGTGTGTCAGAAGAGGGCATCAAATCCCTGTATAGATGGTTGTGAGCCACGATGTGGTTGCTGGGAATCGAACTCAGGACCTGTGGAAGAGTAGACAGTGCTCTTAACCTCTGAGCCATCTCTCCATTACCACCTGTGGTGGTCTGAATGGGAATGGTCTCCATTTGCTCGAGCATTTTAACACTTGGGCTCCAGTTGGTGGCACTGTTTGGGAATGTGGTGTGGCCTTAGTAGAGCAAGTACATCGCTGGGGGCTGGCTCTGAGAATTAACAGCCTAGCTCCACTTACAATTTGCTTTCTTGCCATTGAAGATGTGACTGTTCAGCTTCCTGCTGTAGCTGCCATGCCTCTGTCTGCCATGACAGAACTATAAGCCCACATAAACTCTTCAGATAAATTGTCTTGGCCGTGGTAATATCACAACAGAAAAGTAACTAATACAGACTCACTGAGCACCCTAGACTAGTTTCATTGAGGTCCTTCTGCTTCAGACTCCCAAATGTTGGCATTATAAATATGTATCACCATGACTGGCTACTTCTGATTTTTTACATTTACTCATTTATTTTGTATATGTGTATGCAAGTGTGTATATCTCTTTCTCAATCTCTCAATCCCTCTCTCTTGTGTCTGTCTGTCTCTCTCTCTCTCTCAGTGTGTGCACACGTGTGCATGCACAAATTGCTCTGTCCACATGTGGAGGTCAGCACAACCTGTGAGAGTCAGTTCTTTCTTCTGCCATGTGGGCTCTAGTAACCTTGCTACTTCATTCAATATGTTAAGAATACTAAATCATTTTAGGAATTCAGACATGCATTTAAAATGAATGTTAACTACTTGAACTTCTGCATAAATGCTGACCAGCTTTTCAGGCTCTCCTACAAATCAGTAATGTAACACCCAGAAGAAGCTAAGTCAAGTGTCTGAGACTCAACTTCAGATCCATTGGACGCACATGGCACTGAGAGTTGTACACTGTATGTGCTGAGGCTGAAGGCAGTTTGGTGCTCATCAGTCCATGCCATGCCTGCCCTTCCCTTCAACCATCACTTTTTGGACTTCAAGCAAAGAACACAAATTTTATGTAACTATGCAACTTCCAATTGCAAATTAACCATATAAAGTATGGCTTAGAGTCTCTAACGGTTCAAATTAGCAAATCTGAATGACTACAAATAATTTAGCACTTTAAGGTAATATGGGACTTTTGTTATAATCATTAAAATCTATATTTATATATGTTATGGATTTTGTATTTTCTTAGACTGGGTCTTACTATATAGACCAGGCTAGTCTCAAACTCAAGAGCCACTTGCTTACACCTCCCAAGTGCCAGGATTATAGGCTTGCACCACCCTGTCTGGTCTTACTATTTTTGGGATAGTCTCACTCTAGCCCAGGCTGAACTGGAACTCACTGTGAAACCCAAAATGGCTTGAAATTCATGGTGCTTCTCCTACCTCAGCCTCCTCTGTGTTGAATTACAGGTGTAAGTCACCATGCCTGGCCTTTTTACTGATTTCTCTAAGGTATGAAGATGGGGAACCATAACTATGCATGCAAAGGGCATATAAATGTTCAGTGTTAGAAACATCCAGAATAAAAGATAGTGCTTCCTAAAAACTCATTTGTTCAGAATTTAGTCAGTGCCAGTTATTCTAAGTGAGAGGATGGATCACTATTTAGTGTGGGGATGTGAGTCAAAACTCATTTTGGTTCATGGTGTTGATAAATGCAGTGCTGTTAAGCCCAGGAAATTCCTCTCCAGGAAATAACACAGTGAGTTCCAGTTCAGCTTGGGCATATCTTTACACTCAAAACTGCAGACTGCATTTGCTGGGGGCGCCAGGTCCTTGAACTCACAGAGAAGCACTGAAGCAACCAGGAATGTCAATCACTCAGGGGTGTCTCCTCAATGGAGAAGATAAAAATCAAATACCTGCATCCCATCCAGAAAGCTGAGAGTGGATTTTGTTAACGACCTGGTGACATTTTGCTATCTGTGGAGGCAGGCCTCACCCAGATCCCCCAGAATGATGATCTCTTCCCTCACTAGACTATTTACCATCCTTAGGGGAGATGTCACATTACTTTATGGCCTGCTGACCTCCATACTATCGGTCAGAGACCACATTGGATTCTAGGTCTCTTATCTATAGAATCCACCCTCACGGTCAGGTGTTCTTCGTAAAGGAGTTTCTATGTAGTCACACCTTAAGCTCTATTGTGCACCTGGAACTGGACTGACTGCTGCCTGGAACCCTTTCCCCAAATTGTACTGTGGTTTAAATATTCTGACAATGAACGGCCTGGGAGTATACTCCCCTAAGTCTGATCCAGGTGCACTTTGCACCAGGTTCATTCTTATTCCTTTGCAGATCACTGCTTGCAATGATGCCTGCAAGGACCCCCACATGTGCTAATATGCATATATATACATGACAAATTTTTTTTTTTTTTGGTTTTTCGAGACAGGGTTTCTCTGTATAACAGGTCTGGCTGTCCTGGACTCGAATTCAGAGATCCGACTGCCTCTGCCTCCCAAGTGCTGGGATTAAAGGCGTGCGCCACCACTGCCCGGCACATGACAAATTTTTAAGTGATTAGTTTCAGATGGAATTTCAGAGAATTGTGCTGGCTAGTTTTATGTCAACTTGACTGTAGCTAGAGTCATTTTGGAAGAGGGACCCCAATTGAGAAAATGCCCTAACCAGACCAGCCTAAGGGCAAACCTTGGTGCATTTCTTTAATTGATGATTGATGTGGTAGGGCCCAGTTCACTCTGCGCTGTGCCACCCCGGGCAAGTGGTCCTGAGTTGAGTGACACAGCAAACTGAGCCAGGCAGGGCAACCAAGCCAGTAAACAGCATTCCCCCTATGGCCTCTGCTTCAGTTTTGCCTCTAGGTTCCTGCCTTGAGTTCTTGCCCTAACTTCTCCCAGCGATTCCGTGACCTGGAAGTGTATGGTGAAATATGCCCTTTCCTCCCCAAGTTGTTTTGGTCATGGGGTTTTATCACAGTAATAGAAACCCTAACTAGGTATCCACAGTGATCATGGAGCTATCAGTTATGACATGCAGAATAAATTAAGACTATATTTAGAGTAAACAAACAAACAAACAAACAAAACAGAACTATACAAACCAACCCCAGGAGTCTACAAAGACTGAATACCTTTTCCTGAAATCAATTGGCTTCTCCTGGTCAAGAGAAGAACCGTCCATTCCTTCATCAAATTGAATCTGGTGCTGTGGTTTTGTACTGACTCTCACAGAAGTGGACTTGGCAATCTTCATATTGGACAGTATGTGACTGAAGCTGAAATGCAAAGGCCGAGTGCATGCATTAGGAGCCCTGGCTGCACTGCTGCAGCAGGTTTTTCTTACCAGCACACACACTATTTACTTTTCATTTCACTTTATGCCCCAGTGAGAGCATACAGGTTTATGAGTAACTAAACTCATATGCTTACACTCATATAACACAGACATTAAGATGTTTGCCTCCAGTTTTTAAATATACTATTAAAAAATCTTTATTTGGAAGATAAAAATGTCAGTTACAAAACTTATTAATATTCAGAGAAACTGATGGAAAAATACAAACAAGTAAACTTGTACCTATCACCTACACTAATAGTTAAACTGAAATGGAAAATGAGCTATATTTGCTGCCATATAAGATGAGTCATGTGACAGTCTGGGGTGTGTTTACCTCTCGATCCTCTAGAGATAATGCCCTCTGCGTGCTGAGAACAGGAGATTGGGATCATCCCCCAAAGTGAAGTATTGCCACTATTTATGACCTCCGGGCAGCAAGCAATGAAGTGTGGCATAAATTAACAAAGAGATAAAAGGACACTGATGGGACTGGAGAAACGGCTCAGCAATGAGCAACTGCTGTTCTCAAAGAAGACCAGGCTCTGTTCCTTCTGATTCTATTTTGTCGAAGAGTTTGAAGAGTATTGGTATTAGCTCTTCTTTGAAGGTCTGGTAGAATTCTGTGCTGAAACCATCTGGCCCTGGGCTTTTTTTGGTTGGGAGATTATTAATGACTGTTTCTATTTCCTTAGGGGATATAGGGCTGTTTAATCTGCTAACCTGATCTTGATTTAGCTTTTGGTAGGTGGAATCTATCAAGAAAATTGTCCATTTCACTTAGGTTTTCAAATTTGGTGGAGTATAGATTTTTAAAGTAGGACCTAAAGATTCTCTGGATTTCCTCAATATCTGTTGTTATTTCTCCCTTTTCATTTCTTATTTTGTTGATTTGGGTTTTTTCCCTCTGCCTTTTAGTTAATTTGGCTAAGGGTTTGTCTATTTTGTTGATTTTCTCAAAGAAACAATTCTTGGTTTCATTGATTCTTGTGGCTGGATACAAAATTAATTTTAAAAAAATCAGAAGCCCTTCTTTATACAACAAATACATGGGCTGAGAAAAAAATTAGGGAAACAATATCCTTCACAATAGCCACAAACAATATAAACTACCTGAGGATAACTCTAACAAAGCAAATGAAAGACCTGTATGACAAGAACTTCAAGTCCTTGAAGAATTGAAGAGGCCATCAGAAGATGGAAAGATCTTCCATGCTCATGGATAGGTAGGATCAACATAATAAAAATGGCCATCCTACCAAAAGCAATATACAGATTCAATGCAATTTCTATCAAAATGCCAACACAATTCTTTATAGACCTGGAAAAAGCAATTATCAACTTCATATGGAATAACAAAAAGCCCACAAATAGCTAAATCAATCCTGTACAATAAAAAAAAAAACCATCTGGAAGTATCACCATCCCAGATTTCAAGCTGTACTACAGAGCAATAGTAATAAAAACAGCATGGTACTGGCATAGAAACAGACCAGTGGATCAATGAAATCGAATTGAAGACCCTGAAATGAACCCACACACCTATGGTCACTTAATTTTTGACAAAGAAGCTAAAACCGTACAATGGAAAAAGGACAGCATCTTCAACAAATGCTGCTGATCCAACTAGATGTCCACACGTAAAAGAATGAAATTAGACCCATACTTATCACCTTGTACAAAACTTAAGTACAAGTGGATCAAAGACCTTCACATAAGGCCTGACACACTAAATCTACTAGAAGAGAAAGTGGGGAAAGCTCTCGAACTCATTGGCACAGGTGACAACTTCCTGAACAGAACACCAACAGCTCAGGACCTGAGATCAACAATCAATAAATGGGACCTCATGAAACTGAAAAGCATCTGTAAGGCAAAAGACACTGTCATTCGAACAAAACGGCAGCCTACAGATTGGGAAAAAATCTTCACCAACCCCACATCCGACAGAGGGCTAACATTCAAAATTTACAAAGAACTCAAGAAATTAAACGCTGAGAAACCAAATAATCCAATCAAAAAATGGGGAACAGAGCTAAAGAGAGAGTTCACAAAGGAGGAATCCCTAATGGCTGAGAAACACTTGAAGAAATGCTCAGCATCCTTAATCATCAGAGAAATGCAACTCAAGACAACCTTGAGATTCCATCTCTCACACCTGATAGAATGGCTAAGATCAAAAGCTCAAATGACAGCACATGCTGGCAAAGTTGTGGAGAAATGGGAACTCTCCTCCATTGCTGGTGGGAGTGCAAGCTTGTACAACCACTATAGAAATCAGTCTGGCGATATCTTAGAAAACTTGGAATAGCTCTACCTCAAGACCCAGCCATATTACTCCTGGGTATACAACCAAATGATTTGTCACCGAATCACAAGTAAGTTTCCTCATCTATGTTCATAGCAGCCTTATTTGTAATAGCTAGAAACTGGAAACAACTCAGATGTCCCTCAACTGAGGAATGGATTAAAAAACTGTGGTACATATACACAATGGAATACTACTCAGCCATCAGAAAAAATGAAATCATGCAATTTGCAGCCAAATGGATGGAACTAGAGAAGCTCATCCTGAGTGAGCTAATCCAGACTCAGAAGGATACACATGGCATCTATTCACTTATAATCGGATTTTAGCCATATAGTACAGGATAACTATACTACAACCAACGCACCAAAGGGAACATGAACATAGACTTTTTTCCCTGTCAATGAGACACTTTGCCCTAGTGGTGCTGCCTTGTAGGCCCCCAGTGTATGAGAAGGCTCTTGGCCCTCATATGACTGCTGAAATGGGGTGGGGGACTGTTATGTAGGGACATTCCACTCCAGAGGAGTGTGATGGAAGGGATAGGGAGTAGAGGGTGGGAGGGCAGGACTGGGAGGGGCAGAAAGAGGACACTACGATGTAGATGTCACCTGAAGTAATAAGTAAATATTAAAAATAAATAAATAAAATAATGTAGGAAAAAAAAAGAAGACCAGGCTCTTTGGTTCTCAGCACCCACATTGCAACTCAATCCTCTCCAACTCCAGTTCCAGGGGCTACAATAACCTTTTCCGACTCTGCAGGTTCTTGCATGCACATGGTGCAGATATGTACACTTAGACACACACACATAAAATAATTTTTAAAGGAAAAGAATATGTTGAAAAGTTCAGCTCAACGATAAGAAAAAGGGGGAGGAAACGTGTCTGACATCACATTGTGAGCAAAACCAGCAGATTGTTTAATTGAGAAAAAATAATTTTCTCAGAGAAATTATCTTACTCAATTACTTAATGTTTCTTTTAAAATAACATGCCTCTGCCAAGACAGGGTAGGTAAGTCCTTCATAATTCCTGCGCTACAACCAATGTCTGTCAGAGAAATGGGGCCAAATGGCTGAAGATTGATGCTGTAATGTATGGAGAGAAAATGGGAACTGTCCAGGCAGCCACTGGTATGTCATTTTTTAGTTTTGGAAGCTGCAGGCCCTGCACTTCCTATATAATCAGATATATTTATCCCTCTCAGGTCTCTGAGGTGGTTGAAGAATAGATAGCTAGAGTCTCACAGTTAAATTTTGAGTTGTTTAGGAATCAAGAGGGTATTCTGGATCTAAGAAGATATTTTTAAAATTATGAGGCAAGTTAGTATGAAAGCTGAGTTAGATATAGAACTTTAAACTCATGGAGATGGTTAGATAATAGAATGTTAAAGTCAGGTGCCAAATACATATGGACTGGACATTGGGAATGCATGCTAAGCCATATAACTCTTATAATTGTGGCCTATTTATTTCTGTTGTTTTGTATTGTATTTATAGTTATAAGAAAAAGAACCATTTTTTTGGACCGAAAGGGAGAGCTGTTGGGGGGAAAAAAGAAATACCTAATCTAAAAAAAAAAAAAAGAGAAGAGGTTGGGGGGGTTGAGGGGGAGGAGGGTGGAAGGGTGGGACTGGAGGGGCGAGTAGGGAGGGGATTGTGATTGAGATGTAACTTGAAGAAATAAAAAATAAATTATTAAAAAATAAATAAATAAAAAAATAAATAAATAAAATAAAATAACATGCCTGATTTTATCATTTCTCTTTCAGGTGCAAAAAACCTTTGTAACTTCCTAAAAGAAAAGCAAAGTCATTCACTTAAAACAAACAGGAGCTGGAGGGATGGCACAGCAGTAAAACATACTTGCTGTTATGAGGTGGATGTTTTAAATTTCATTGTTATGTGGGGTATGCATTTGTGTAGGCATGAACATGACACAACACGTATGTGGAGGTCAGCAGACAGCATGCAGAGCGAGTTCTCTCCTTCCATCATTACAGCATAGAGGTGTAAGGTCGTCGGGCTTGGTGGCCTACTGAGTCGAGTCGTCTCATTGGCCCATGAGGTGGATTTCATATGTGAAACCATCCACTGGTCACATGACGACTGCCTGTTTTGAAATACAGACATATTGATGTAACATCTGACCCACTGACCGGATCCTGCACTTCTCTCTGTCCTTCTGAGCTCTGGACTCCTCCTCGTGTTGCTGCAGCTGCTTCAGCAACTCTGACTTTGTTGTCTGCTTGTCAAAGGGTAGAGAATCTGCAACAGCGGAAGCCGCCGCCACCAACTCAGGACTCAAGAACTCATTTCTAAAAAGAAAACAAAATGAGCAAGGAAAACCAGAGTTGGTTAGTACATTACTAATTCAGTGAAAAGAAAAACAATCTGGGGAGGAAAACTCATTAAAAAAAAACTACTCAATTTCTGACAAAAGCAAGAATTCTCAAATGGTCAACATGGTTTTCTTGGTGGTTTTGTTGTTTGGTTTGAGATAGGGTCTGTCTCACTAGGCTGGCGTGTCACTTACAATCTCCTACCTCAGCTACAGAACTGGTAGGATCACATATCTCCATCATACATACCACATATGTATGACACTAGTAATATGTAAACTTTGAAACTGTAAACTCTAAGTTAGTACATGCTTGCTGATACATACCCACAGGCAGCCATGCTGGGAGCTTCTTATCTATAATTCCTGTACTCAGAAGTGAAGGCAAGAGGGCCACAAGTTCAAGGCCAGCCCAGGCTACGTAGAGAGATCCTGTTTCAGGAAAAAGCATCAAGGGCTGAGGAGATGGTTCAGTCAGTGAAGTGCTTGCCCTGAAGCCCCGAGAACCTGAGTTTGATTCCCGGAACACATGTGAGAAAGCTGGGTGTGGACCAGCAAGTTCACTTATATTTGCTATGCAAGCTTGATGGTCTGAGTTGGATCTGCAGGCAAAGGTCTTTTTTTTTTTTTTTTAAAGGAGTTTCTATGGTGTTTAAAATAAAGCAAACTCATATACATCAATGTGAACTGATGGCAGTCATTTAACCTAACTCCAATGCAAGGTCATTAAAAAAATCCATCTTCACCGGGCATGGTGGCACACGCCTTTAAGCCCAGCACTTGGGAGACAGAGGCAGGCGGATCTCTGTGAGTTCAAGGCCAGCTTGGTCTACAAAGTGAGTCCAGGACAGCCAGGGTTACACAGAGAAACCCTGTCTCGGACAAAAAAAAAAAAAAAAAAAAAAGAACCCATCTTTAATACTGGGACAAAAGGCTGAAGACAGATGCTCCAGTATTACAGAGAGAAATTGGGGACTGTCTAGGTAGCCAATTGTCTGTCATTTCTTGTTTTTGGAAGCTGCATGCTCTGCACTTCCTGTTTATTCAGATATATTTATCCTTCCCAGGTCTCTGATGTGGTTGAAGACTAGATAGTTATAGTCTCACAGTTAAGTGTTAAGTTGTTTAGAAATTAAAAGGATGTTCTAGGTCTAAGAAGATGTTTTTTTTAAGTTAGTAATGCAAACTAGGATGGAAACTGAGTTAGGTATAGAATTTTAAACTCATCAAGATAGATAATAGAATATTAATATTAGTTGCCAAATACATATGGACTGGACATTAGGAATATATATCATTCCTTATAATTTTCATAATTGTTGCCTAATTGTTTGTTTTTTTTTTTTTCGAGTCAGGGTTTCTCTGTGTATCTCTGGCTGTCCTGGACTCTCTTTGTAGACCAGGCTGGCCTCGAACTCACAGAGATCCACCTGCCTCTGTCTCCCGAGTGCTGGGATTAAGGGCATGCACCACTATGCCCAGCTCCTAATTGTTCTTAATGTTTTGCATTGTATTTATTGTTATAAGAAAAATAGCCTTTTATTGGACTAAAAGGGGGAGCTATTGGTGGCAAAAAAAGATACACCTTATACTAAAAAAAAAAAAAAAAAAAAAGAAGAAGAAGATAGGAGGGAGAGGGGGAACAGGGGAAGAGGGTGGGACCGGGAGACAAAGAGGGAAGGGGGTGTGATTGAGATGTAAGTTGTAAAGAAATAAATAAACGTTGAAAAAAAAACTATCTTCCCCTCTGCTTACATTCTCTTGAGACACTTGTGCCTCGCACCCAGCCGTCAGTCTGTGAACATGCCAAAGCTACCTAAGAGCTCATGCAGCTATTTCTGCTCCTAGCTCAGCTGGTAGCTAACTTCAACCTATGAGCAAGCAGACTGTAGATGATTTCAGGGACTTCCATGGCCTCATACGTCATACACAAGAAACTAGGCTCTGTCCTGGCCCACAAACTCTGTGAGTGTAAACAGTTATCTCATGACAATGTGTCTTAGAGTGATCTATAATGCAGTCCTGGCCCAAAAACTCTGTGAGTGTAAACAGTTATCTCATGACAGTGTGTCTTAGAGTGATCTATAGTGCAGCCATGGCAGCCATATTAGTGAGCCTTGAAATATAACAGGGAAGGCAGGAAGAAGAGAAGGAGAGCCAGTCACTCATGGGATAGGTATTACAGCACATCTTGATGCAAATACTATGACTAACTCAAATTTAACACATTGGACTCTAAGAGACAACAGACAAATGGAGGAGTAGAGGGAGGAGAGACCCGGTCAGCTGCGGGTCTGTCGTCTTGGCTACTCAGGAAGCTGAGACAAGGCCATATTGCTCACTGTGTTCTGGCTACAAAGGGATTCCAAGGCTAGCCAGGTAACTTAGTGAGACAATCTCTCATAAAGTTCCAGGAGGTAAATAAAATTATTACAATAAAGTTTTCTTCAAACTCAAAACAAATGCATCCCATTCACCAATCTTGTCCACAGCCTCTTCTTGGACCAATGTCAGAAGGTTTCAAGATATATCTTAAATATAGACCATATCAATAGTGCATAGTCCAGTATTTCTACCTCAGTTGCTTTAGAGCAGAAGAGAGACAGTGCACATGCCTGTCATCCAAGAGGCAGAGATAGGAAGCCAGGAGATCAAATTTATCTTCTGTTGCAAAGTGAGTTTGAAGCCAGTGTGGGCCACATGAGGCATTTTCTCAAAAAGCCCCCAAAATTATTAAAATAATTATAATTTATTTTTTTGTGTAGAAAAGTAGAGGCCAGGGAGATGGTTCAGCAGGTAGATGTGCTTGATGACCTGAATTTGGTTCCCTGAACCCACCAAAAGGGCTGGATGTAACGGCATATATCTGTAATCCCAGCATTCCTAGGACTAGACAGGAGAATGGGCCAGAAGCCTGAAGGGGAGTTCATAGAACAAAGGCAGACTAAGAAAGACCCTACCTCAGAAACAGGGTGGAAGGAGAGAACCAACTCCAAAACCAATTGTCCCCTGACCTCCACATTCTTGGGAAGGCATAGCACACCTGCATTCTTACACACACACACACAAATTTAAAAATTAAGTAGGAAAGTAGAGAAAAACCTTTAAAGGACTTCTGGAAAAATCTACATTTTCATGTTTGTCTTGTTTATTTCTAATTGGAAAATAATTTTTAAAAATTACTTTATTGTGGGAATATTCTGGAGACTCCCAAAACAATACAGTTGTTGACACTGCTCTTGGGTGCCCACCAGAACTTGCTGGTAAGACCGTGCAGCTGCACAACTGGGCCTCAGGACATGGAGAAACCAAGCAGTAGAGAGCGAAGCTCCCTCCCTGATGTCTAGCTTCCCAGTGCTGGAGGTGCTATGAAGGCTACTGGGGGAAACACCCAGCGATCTTCCATGTCTGTGAGCCTGTCAGCTGCAATAACAACCCGTGTGCTGCAGCAGTGACGTAACCAACTGCTCTCTGATGGGCTTTAAGGCCTGATCCAGAGGAGGACATTCATGCCTGGTGCTAGCCACGGACCCATGGTTGGGGAGCTCAGAGAACTAAAGGTGAACGCAGTATGGTTATTTTGCTAAATGGATACAACATCACACCGCCGTCTACATTTGCACCTCCGTACCCATAGATTAGTGCAGCAGTCAAACCTCATCAGGTTTCTTTATGAAGTGGAAGGAGGGGAACGCAGACACAATTGGCGGAAGTGCAGAGAGGCAGCATCTGTGGAGTAAGCAGCAACAAACTGGACCTCTGTCACCACCCTCCACTAAGAAAGCTTCGGGCCACTGAAGAAAAGGTTGTGAAGAGCAGAGGGTGGGAAGGACAGGACTGAAAACAGCATCCTTGCAACAAGACAGGACCATGTGCAATCAAGTTCGCCAGCATTTTAGAGGGACAGGCTCATGAGCCTCTAAGTGACAAGCCACTAACAGCTGACGGCTGTTGGAGGAGGGAGGGTCACTTGTCTTAAGAGTGTCACCCTTGGTGTGCTGACCATACTCCACACCCACGAGTGTATGGGCAGCATAAATTGAACTCTATGGGTTATTTAAAAAAAAGAGAGAGGACATAAATTTAGGAGGGATGGGGGACATACGAATGGATCTAGAAGGAGTTGGAAGAGGATTGGGAGACAAAGACATTGTATGCATATATGAAATTCTCAAAGAATCAATAAAAATATCACATTAAAATAACCTTACTAAACCTTTCAAAGGGTTTGTCTCATTTTGGTCATTTAAATTGCACATTTAATAGTAAGTCATAAACACATCTGGATTTTTTTGTTAAAGTCACTCTTACTTGTTGCTGTTTATGAGCTGGTTCCCTAGGTAGTCCAAGCCAGTTCAAAACTCACAATCCTGCAGTCTGCACAGTTCAGCCTGAGTTTGAGATTATAGATATGTGTGCCAGAATGTAATCTGTGATAAGTACTTATATATGTACAAGTATTTTTAATTTCTTGTTATTGTTTTTCTATAATAGGGTCTCCTATGTAACCCAGGATGGCCTCAAATTCACAATACTCTGTTTCTTATTCCCAGGTGCTAGGATTAGAGGCATGTGCCACCATAGCTGGCTATAAATCTTCTTGTCCCTTACATTTTACACACACACACACACACACACACACACACTCTCTCTCTCTCTCTCTCTCTCTCTCTTAAGTAACTATTAGAGAACCTGTACTTCTACTGCTTCATTTTTTTCAATGTCTCTTGAGTACTATAATTTAATAGGTTGTTTACTGTAAGAAAAGGCTTATTGGAATGCTATAGATTAGTCTCACAGAACATTCAAATTGGAATTCATTTACCTCTTCTTTGAAGGATCATCTGGAGCAATTGTAGCCTCCAGGCTGGCAGAAGGTTTTCTGCCACATGGCTTTGTTGTTTGTACATTTACTGTGTTCAGTTCAATTTTCATGTCCTTAATAATGTCGAGCAGGTCTTTTTTTGACGTCTCCTTTCTCCTTCCTTGACTCTCTGTTGCCGTCTGGGAAGTTTCATTGGCTGGACCAGACTGGTTTTCTTTCTTGCTATAGATCGAGCTGCCAGTGCCAAAATGTCTTTGGATATTATTTTCTGTCCTGGAATGATATATTAGAGAATAATAGAAAAGTATAATGCAAAAATAATAAAAGTAGTAACTAAAAAAAAACCCTGCTTCTACATTTAAAAGAATTTCAATTTAAGCTCTTTCCATTTTCCATTATTATTAACAACCATAATGGAAGCGGTTCATCATGAGTTAGTATATACTCTGGGTCTCACTTGTACAACAGGATTTGTGTACAATTTTTCACACCCACATCAACTCTAAAGGTCAGCATTAGCCTCCTCTTATAGATAAGGAAACTGAAGACCACAGAAGTAACCATGCAGGGGTTATTAGTTACTTTCCTGTGGCTAAAACACCATGACTAAAAGTAATTAATGGAAAAAGGAATTATTTGGGGTTATGGTTCCAGAGGGAGAGCAGCCTGTGAAATTAAGAAGCATTACAGAAAGAGGCGTGCATGCCAGTCGGTGCAGGAGGCTGAGAGATCACTTTCTCAACTGCAAGCACAAAGCAGGGAGCAAACTGGTTGCAGCACAAGGCTTTTAATCTCTCAAAGCACACTTCCAGTGATATACTGCTGCCAGCAAGACCACACCTTCCAAACTTCCCCAAACAGTGCAGCCAATGGCGGGACCAAGTCTTCAAATATCTGAGCCTGTGAGGCAGATTCTCATTCCACACTACTATATTCCACTCTCTGGCCCCTACAGGCTCATGGCCATATCAAAATGCAAAATATATTTACTTTAATTTTTAAAGTCCCCTTAGTCTTTCATGGTTACTACACTGTTTAAAGTTTAAAATCTCTTTTGAGATTCAAGGTGATCTCTTAATTGTAACCTCCTGTTAAAGTAAAACACAAAGTAAACACTTCCTACATATAATGGCACAGAAAATACATTACTATTCCAAAAGGGAGGAATGGGCATAGTGAGGAAATACTGGACCAAAGCAAGACTGGAATTCAGCAGGGCAAACACCAAATTCTGTAGCTCCATGTCTGATGTCAAAAGATGTAGATGGCGCCGGGCAGTGGTGGCGCATGCCTTTAATCCCAGCACTTGGGAGGCAGAGGGATCTTTGCGAGTTCGAGGCCAGCCTGGTCTACAAATTGAGTCCAGGACAGCCAGGGCTACACAGAGAAACCCTGTCTCGAAAAACCAAAAAAAAAAAAAAAAAAGATGTAGATGGCTCCTCCCTTCCAGCTTTGCTGTCTGAAACACACATCTCGCTCTAGTACTGGTTCCACTCTCTGCTTATAGTTCTCTTAGGCAGATATCTCACAGGTGTGGCGCCTACGAAACCTTGGGGTTTCCAAAGCAACTCAGGCTTCACTTTCATAGCATCACATTATGGCTTCTTGGGATCTTATTGCAGGTACTCCTCTACCAGGGATGACTAGCCTCAGGGGCTCTCTGAAGTCATGGAGGAAGAATTCATGACCCCCTCAAGACTCTAAAGCCAGCACCAAGTGGACAACAGTGTCAAGTTCAGTTAAAAGCTTGGGATGGACCCTAGCCTGCCTCAATTGTATTAGTAGCAGCTTTTGTTGTGGCTTTCACGGCAGAGAAAACTCTTTAGGCTCTTTTCCAAGTTGAGAACTTACTGGGTGGGATCTTGTCCTCAGAGCACGCTTCTCTCATACACCGTTCCCAGTGTACAGCAAGCATCTCTATCATGGTACTAATCTCCATAACATTTAGGACTCTCTTTGAGCCTGTGCCTTTCTTGTAACATGAAGCTTCCTAGGGCTCTTTAAACAAACTGCTCATTTTGTATTTTTCTCCCACTTATTCTTTTGTACTGTAGACTTGCATAACTGTTATCAATAATAAACATACCATATACTCGACATTATACAGTCTTGAAATTTCTCCACCAAAGAAATTAGTCCATTACTTTAAAATTCAGATTCAGGCAAGTTATTAGAACAAGGGGAGAAGGTAGCCAGATTCTTTGCCAAAGTATCACAGGAATGGCCTCTGGCCCAGCTGCCTATATTGTTCTCCTCTGAACTCTTGAGCCAGGCCTAAACAGTCCACATCACACTCAACATTACTGTCTTCCAGGCTCTTACTATTATGACCCTTTAAACTTGCCTTGCAGCAGTTAGCATCTGTTTTCTAGTCTAAAGTTCCAAAGCCTTCCACATTCTTTTAAAACATATGGTCAGTTTCTTCACAGCAAGAACCCATCTTCAATACCAACTACTGAACTAGATGTTTTTCTGTGGCCAAAAGCAACTTAATGTTATTTTGCCTTATGGTTTCAGAGAGATTAGAGTCCATCATGACAGGGATGCATGGCAGCAAGCAGGCATGGAGAAAGTTTGTGTCTTCAATGGCAAGCAGGGAGAGAAACTGGAAGTAGGTGAGGACTTAAGTTCTAGATGGGTAAGAGTCTGCCACAGTGGGACACATGGCAGCAGATACCAGTCAGAGCAGCAGAAACAGCTTAGAGGTCATATCTAGAGCTGCAAGTAGGAAGCAGAGAACAACCTGGGAATGGGTGTGGCTCCTGAAACTGCAAAGCTGTCACCAGTAATATACTTCCCCCAGCAAGTTCACACATATCCTATTTTTAAATAATCCAAACACCTACTTTTTAGAAGATAAAAGCCTTTGCTTGGTATTTGCTGTTGAACTTTCAAAACTAATGAAGATCCTGGAGTGTTGAGTGTTAAGTAGGTAAGATCAAAATACTTTATATACATCTTTGAAATTCTCAAATACACATATAACACCTTTAAAATTAAAGAATATGTTAGTTTCAGACAAACACTGTGGAAAACTTCCTGCTCTGTGCTGGGCACTACATGAGGCACTGATAATGTATAAGTAAATACAAACTTCACAGTACTACCTTTCTGTCTGCCTGCTCACTCTGTGTTTACATCTCCCACACTTACACCAGTATACATCAGGTTTGCTTAGCCATCATTTTTTTTTTTTACCAAGTCTTGCGCTGATTATTTAATGTCTTTCTGTGTCTTATTTTGTGCTGTTTTGGGAAACCTCTGTATGAAAATCAACATTGTTACAGAAGCACATGTCTTCAATAATGTCTCCAGACAAAAAGCGTTATAGTTAATTTAATGTTTGCACTCAGAGATGCAACATGACTGGGAGGGCCTAAAAAAAGAATAAGAGGAGGCTATTAAATATTTTTAGTAATCTGTTGCCTTTGTCTTGTGCAGAATATGTAGAATATGCTCTTTAATTCAGCAGATATTTTAAGAGGTAGAGATACATTGTTGTAGCTAACCAATTCTTAATCAAAATTTATGAAATTCTTGTTTTTTCCATACCTATCAGAAGTTGTTTTCCAATTTGTTTGAATTATGGTTTTCCCCTTCTCTTCCCAAACTCTTACAAAAAAGAAAAAGTGGGATTTTATATGCCTTTTGATCTACATAACTTAATAATTGGATACTTGATCATTTGTTTTATTATGTAATTGATAAAAAGGTGATGTGTATTAATGTTAGTTCAACCATATATTTATACTGTCTGGGAATGTGTGGTTATAGTTCTGTGGGAGAAATAATTTGTCAGTGTTCACCAGCTTGTAAAAACTTGGTGCAAGAGTTTGAAAATTTTTTCAACATCTAAATAAATGAGGAAATGCAAAAAAAAAAGTGCCCGAGGCTACCTTATCAGTCAATTGAGAATTAGAATAAAAAATAAGTTACAAAGGTAGTATTGCCATGACCAATACACAGAATACTCATATCAATATGGTACAATTCAAATTAGGAAAATTCTCTAATAGTTATTATTATTTTATGTCTGAAAGTTAATGTTGAAGGTACCTGAACAGACAAGTGAAAATTAGAAAAATGAGTCACCCATATAACCTTTACCACAATGTTTCTTTCCAAGACTGCTGTGGTACTTCAAAAAATAACTAGTATTAGAGGAAAACCATGCACGATCCCTAATATAAAATAATAAAACTATGCTCCTAATCGCTCATCTCAGCTTATTTTCTTTGAGAATATCTCATGAGCTGGGCTCCACCCTCACCAATTTGCTAGGGGCGTAAGTAGCAGATCGTTTGTCTAGCAAGCAAGAGACTGAATTCAAATCCCCCTAATCAAACCAAAACCACCACATAGCTCCCCTCAGAGACTGACTTTATATTTTTATCCTTCGTAGTGTAGGCTCCTACAATAAAAGTTCGTTTTGCATTCTTAAAATGACGACATACTTTTAAATCTTTCTCAAACATATTTCTCCTCCTCCTGTCAATTCTCTAGGGCAGTCGGCTGAAATAGTTGCTCTCATTGACCACTCTATTACTTCATATATTACTTTATTAACTCCACTTTGTGCATCTCCTCCACGGAGTTGATCCTTCCATCTCCTTTGTTAGCTTGCTTCAACACTGTAGTGGGTGCCGGGAACAAGGATACCCAAAAGAATACCATGAACCTCTTAGAACTTCTAGGTGTCCCTATTTGCTCTCTTACAGTTATTTGTTGAGAAAATGAAGCTATGCTAGCTTCACTACACTCGAATTGCCTCCTTCGTGGAACTACACTACAGTTCAGAATAGCGGGACAGTTTTATTCAGAACTCAGCACCAGAAACTGACATATCGTAGGCCCTTTAAAGAAAGCAGTGAGGAATGAAGGAAGCATTAACGAAGTCATCAAAAAATCTTGAGAAGCACAGAATGAAAGAAAACGACCTCTATTTTGGAGTCTGTACAAAGAGAAGTAGCAGCGAGCAAGATGAGGGGCAGGTCTGCTGCAGAAAGACCACGAGACAAGAGACAAGACATGCTGTCATAATTGTTTGCCACGCCCGCCGTGATATTGGGCAAGTTGCCCTGTCTTTTCTACAATTTCTCTTTGTCCACATTTAAAGAAACCGCTTCTAACAGCCTACGGTTACCGTATCGGCCCCAGCCGGCTGGAGAAACTGTGATTGCATGTCAAGGAGAGGGTTGGGGAGTCCTGGAAGATCGGCGGGGCCAACAACTCTGAATCGCCTTACCTGACAGTTCCGGGCCGAGCTCCGGGTAGCACATTCACAGCCCCCGAGACCTCCCAGTTTCTAGAGGACAAAGGAAGACCCGAGAAAGGGCGAGGACGAATAAACGCCGGGATTCTATAGAACATCGCGTAAAAACAAACTCAAACAAGAGCAAAACCGGAAACAGAAACTCAAGCAAGAGCACAGCCAATAAAGCGCATCCGTCCGTCAAAAAAGTCCTCCGAAATGTTTTCCGCCTGTACCTTTCCTCTTTAGAGTTCCGGCAGACAACAGAGACCGGTAATTGTGTTCCGGGGTCTTTGGCTGGCTTGATCCTGCTGTTTCCTCATTGGGTGGAGTCTATCTCAAGGTTCTATAAGGGTACTGGTCCGAGAGAGTGAATGAGATAGAAATCAATTGGGCAAAAACTGATTGGGGCAATAGAGAACTGACCTTACTTCTTGTCCCGCCCTCCCATGAGTGACAGGCGAGTTTGCAGCCTTTGTCTTTGAACTGTTACTCCTGGTCAAGGTCTACATTAGGTGTTTATAAGCCCCTTTTCCAATGAATTGAAAGTAAAGGATTTTACAGATTTGCAAAATAAACAAGATAATGCTATTAGGAGTGAAGCGATAGTGCAAATTAAAAAGGGAGATACTGTCAAGATTGACAAGGGCCACATGAGTGAAGATACTAAGGGGTCATGATTGTTATTGGAGCCTTCTTTTTTATATATATTTATTTATTGCACCTTCATCACAGTGTCCTCTTTCCACCCCTCCCCCCATCATTCCATCACTCTTCTCTGGAGTGGAGTGTCCCTACATAACAGTCTCCCGCCCCATTTCAGCACTCATATGAGGGCCAAGAGCCTCCTCATACACTGGGAGCCTACAAGGCAGCACCACTAGGGCAAAGTGTCTCATTGACAGGAAACAAATTCTATGTTCCTGTTCCCTTTGGTGCAATGGTTGTAGCATAGTTGTACTATATGGCTAACATCTGTTTATAAGTAAATAGATGCCATGTGCATCCTTCTGAGTCTGGGTTAGTTCACTCAGGATGAGCTTCTCTAGTTTTGTCCATTTGGCTGCAAATTGCATGATTTCCTTGTTTCTGATAGCTGAGTAGTATTCCATTGTGTAGATGTACCACAGTTTTTTAATCTATTCTTTGGTTGAGGGACATCTGGGTTGTTTCCAGTTTCTAGCTATTACAAATAAGGCTGCTATGAACATAGATGAGGAAACTTACTTGTGATTTGGTGAGGAATCATTTGGTTGTATACCCAGAAGTAGTATGGCTGGGTCCTGAGGTAGAGCTATTCTAAGTTTTCTAAGATATCGCCAGACTGATTTCCATAGTGGTTGTACAAGCTTGCACTCCCACCAGCAATGGAGGAGAGTTCCCCTTTCTCCACAACTTCGCCAGCATGTGCTGTCATTTGAGCTTTTGATCTTAGCCATTCTGACAGGTGTGAGATGGAATCTCAGAGTAGTCTTGAGTTGCATTTCTCTGATGATTAAGGATGCTGAGCATTTCTTCAAGTGTCTCTCAGCCATTAGGGATTCCTCCTTTGTGAATTCTCTGTTTAGCTCTGTTCCGCATTTTTGATTGGAATATTTGGTTTCTTGGCATTTAATTTCTTGAGTTCTTTGTAAATTTTGAATGTTAGCCCTCTGTCGGATGTGGGGTTGGTGAAGACTTTTTCCCAATCTGTAGGCTGCCATTTTGTTTGAATGACAGTGTCCTTTGCCTTACAGAAGCTTTTCAGTTTCATGAGGTCCCATTTATTGATTGTTGGTCTTAGGTCCTGAGCTCTTGGTGTTCTGTTCAGGAAGTCGTCACCTGTGTCAATGAGTTCGAGGGTTTTCCCCACTTTCTCTTCTAATAGATTTAGTGTGTCAGGCCTTATGTTAAGGTCTTTGATCCACTTGTACTTAAGTTTTGTACAAGGTGATAGGTATGGGTCTAATTTAATTCTTTTACATGTGGACATCTAGTTGGATTAGCAGCATTTGTTGAAGATGCTGTCCTTTCTCCATTGTACAGTTTTGGCTTCTTTGTCAAAAATTCTTTGACTTAGAAGAAAACATTGAGCATCAAAAAGAACTCTCCCATCAGGAGATAATTCCGACTGGACAAAAATGTCCTTGCTCTCTCAACAGACTGTATACAGTCCAAAGATGGACCAGAGCTTAAATTCAGGTAAGTTGATGTCCTGATTTTGCAGAGACAGAATGGGAAAATCCTTATTTCCTGCTACACAATTATGTCTGTGAGATATGCTTGACCAGAAGGCTGAAGATGATGCTCCAACGGTATGGAGAGATATTTGGGACTGTCTGGGCAGCAAACTGTCATATTTCTTTTTGGAAGTTGCTCTTCTGTGCTTCCTATTCACTCAAATAATAACTTTATCCCTTCTTAAGTCTTTGATGGGGTTGAAGACATAATAGCTATAAAATTTCAATTAAACTTGAGTTATTTAGGATTTAAAAGAAAATATAGGATATGATAGAAATTATTTAGGTTCAGAACTTTAGACACACCAAGATAGATAGATGATTTTTTTCTTCTTCAAGATTCCATGATAGAAGTAGGCTAAATATTATGTATGTACCTTTTATCCTTTTTATTAGACAAAAGGAGGGAAATGATGGGTTGGTGTTAAGCATTCTAAATGTTAATTGGTCCTGTTTGCTGTGTTACTTAATTGACTCTAATTGGTTAAATAAATGCTGAGGCCTGGAGATTGGACAAAGACAGAGATAGGTGGCACTAGGGCTTTTAGAGAGAGAGAGATAGAGAGCATCTTGGGAAGAGAAGGCCAGAGAGAAGCCAGGAACAAACAAGGAGGACACGCCATGGGGCAGATTAAAGAAGATCCTTCCATGTGGCCTGGAATATCGGCTTAGTGTGGAGAATAACAGTCCAAAGGGATGTATATATATATGGGGTCATATTTGGGCAATAGAATTATAAGCTAGTTTTGATGGGCTAGGATTGCGCAACCCAGGCCTAGGCTTTTAAAAATCCACCCGGTGTCTGTATGTATTCATTTATAGTGGTGGGTTAAGGATTAATACTGTGAATCAATTAAATATAAATACTGGGTAAATCATTTAATTAGCCATTTTTTTCTACAGTTGTCACCTGTGCCGATGAGTTCAAGGGTTTTCCCCAATTTCTCTTCTAATAGATTTAGTGTGTCAGTCCTTATGTTAAGGTCTTTGATCCACTTGGACTTAAGTTTTGTACAAGGTGATAAGTATGGTTCTAATTTCATTCTTTTACATGTCGACATCCAGTTGGACCGGCACCATTTGTTGAAAATGCTGTCCCTTTTCCATTGTACGGTTTTGGCTTCTTTGTCAAAAATTAAGTGACCATAGGCGTGTGGGTTCATTTCTGGGTCTTCAATTCGATTCCATTGATCCACTGGTCTGATTCTATACCAGTACCATTCTGTTTTTATTACTATTGTGGAGCCTTCTTTTATGGGGACTGTGGACAAGAACTGGAAAGAAGCTGTGGCTGCAGAGATTGGCTGATTAGAACCGTAGTGCTTTGGAGAGATTGGAATGCTGCCGGTCCAGAAACTAATTTAATTACCTTATTTTGGGCTCGCTGTAGTGCTGATCCCCACCCCCAACCCAGCTGTGGCCTCCAGCCAAACCACACTGGGGAAACATCTGCTCAAACCAAGAGACGGAATGTCTACAGAGGTGCCCAGAGGTGTATATATATATATTTTTTCTTCCTCTAGAGAACCGACAAATACACCTAACAATCTGCTACAGGTTTTGCTATTAAATAAAGACGTGATTTTTAAGCCATATGTTAAATAGCTAATATATACCACTTGCCTGGGTATACAAGCTCTCTGGCTTTGCTTGTCTTATCTATTTCACAGAAGACATAGATAATTTTTGTAATCAAAATACAAGAGAAAAGAAAGAGATTTAATAGCTGTAGGGTTGGGACAGCTGTGGCTAACAGTGTCAAACTAGGAACTGTTGCTCTTGAGTAGTATGGTGAAGATATATATGAAATCCCAAGCTGATGGCTACTGACCCTTGGAAGCTCTGGTTAACTGCAGTTTCCTGACTGAATGGGTGAGTCTGATGCCCTGAGATGTGAAGATAAACAATGACAAGGGGAACTCAAAAGAGACAATAGACTCCTATGATAACCTCACAACCCTTTCTAATACAATAGGATCTATTGTAAGTAAAATTGTAATCTTCTAATTGCAGCCTTATGGATATTCCTTTTTTGAGAATTTATAAAGTTTCTTGTAACATTTATTTTGGATAACTAATTTGGAAATGTAAAATATGCAAGGTTTTTTTTTTTTTTTTTTTTTTTTGGTTTTTCAAGACAGGGTCTCTCTGTGTGCCACTATGCCCGGCAATTAGACAGCTGTGAACTGCCATGTGGTTGCTGGGATTTGAACTTGGGTCCTTTGGAAGAATAGCTAGTGCTCTTAACTGCTGAGCCATCTCTCCAGCCCTGGTTTTGTTTTTGTTTTTGTTTTTGTTTTTGTTTTTTTTTGAGACAGGAATTCTCTGTGTATCTCTGGCTATCCTGGACTCACTTTGTAGACCAAGCTAGCTTCCTTGAACTCACAGAGATCCACCTGTCTCTGCCTCCCAAGTGCTGGGATTAAAGGCGTGTGCCACCATACCAGGCAATTACAGACAGCCCTGAACTGCCATGTGGGTGTTGGGATTTGAACCCAGGTCCTTTGGAAGAGCAACCAGTGCTGTTAACTGCTGAGCCATCTCTCCAGCCCTGAGAGGTTTTTTCATTTTGTTTTTTGGCAAAGTCTTGATAAGAAAGACAGATCCTTCTGCCTCATTACCCCTGTACTTGGATGATGGGTGTGTGCTATCACACCAGGCTAGTCTGGCAATATTTTACTATGAAAAAGATTACTGCTCACTCTATTTCTCAAACAGCACTTATTAACATATTCAAAATAGTCTTGATGTTAAATTAAATAAAAGCATTATAGAATATGGACGTGGCCCAATGAATAGTAATGGAGTAAAGAAAGGAGACTTGTAGGGATGCCCAACATTTTGACACTGTGACATGATGGTGTCATCTACAAATATTTTGGGTCACATTCATAGCAATCCTGGGAGTCTCAGATTGGATACATCTGCTAGAGGATAATCCAGTGCAGGTATACCCAGCTATAAATCAAGATGAGAGGGGTGGACGAGGGTAGAGAAGAGACTCAGACAGAGACAGAAATCTGTAAATCCTGGTGTAATCAATCAAATTGATTGGTATGATTCAAGTTGACAGAAGTGATGAATGCACACTAAGGCAAGGGACAGTTTCTGAGCCTCCAAAAGGACATGGAGTAGGTACAGGAAAAACTGGCCCTTGCTGGAGTCACAAGGTCATGAGAGTTCAACTGCTCAATGGTCTAACCCAGGATCCCGAGCTCCCTGCTGTGGCCTCCAGCCAAACCACACTGGAAAAACATCTGCTCAAACCAAGGGACAGGATGTCTACAGAGGTGCCCAGAGGTTTCATAGATCCGTCTTTTCCTTTGTTCATTTCTCTGACCAGTCTAGAGTTTGCCTAATGCCACTTAGCTTGGTTTAAACTCCTTGTCTGTTTTGGAAGACTTTCTTAACACTAAAGTGGTTCCAGCCTGTTCAAGGGAGAAAGCAGATTCCAACCTTGCTTGCTCCTTTGTAGAGATGGCTAAGGCTAAAGACCTGGGCTGTGGCATCTGTCAGATGTCACTCAAGACCTGACATTTGGAAATGAGAAAAGCCAGGCAGTGACAGCATGGGATGCCTTATCATGAAAAATTGGTGAGGATCATGCCCAGCTTTGGAAGAATGGAAACACAAAGGGGGCTAGTGGCCCAGAGTAACATACAGAGCTCTACTGGGCTACGTAGCAGGGGCTTCCAGGGCAGACCAACTCTGGTGGGATACAGAGGGGTCTTGGTACAGGAAGGTGTTCATGGAGTCCTAACTTCCCATCTAGCCATCAGAAAAGTCAAAGTATCCATTTAATCAAATGCCTTTTGTGCTTCAGGAAATAGAGTTATCTACTGTTGATTTTAACTAAGAGCCCCAATGAATACAACAATTGAAAGTAGCCATATTAATTGCACAACATACCCTGCTGTGGGGTTCCCCTGACACCTGATTTTGCACCCTCAATTCACACCCTCTTGGGGTGCTACCTGCAAGGGTTATTCATTTTTTGAAATAAAGTCTCACTTTGTAGTTGAAGCTGGTCTTGAAGATAAGATTATATTGGCACTATGGGATTACAAATATGTGCTACCACACTGGCTGTGATTTGGATCCCAAATGTCTTCCAAAGGCACATGTGTTGAAGGCTTTGTTCCAAGATGATTGTGTATTGGGATATGGTGGACCTTTTGGGAGGTAGGGCTTAGAAAGAGGAAGTTAGGTCATTGGGGTGTGTTCTTTAAAAAGAACTAGATTCACTTATTTTATTGTATGTAAATGAGTGTTTTGCTTGCATGGATGTCTGTGCAAAAATACGTTCTTGGTGCCTTTAGGTGTCAGAAGAGGGGACTGGTTCCTCTGAAACTGGAATTATGAACTGTGTGAGCCACCATTCGGGTGCAGGTCTTCTGTAAGAACAACAAATGTTCTAAATTGCTGCGCTATCTTTCTAGTCCGTTGGGGGTATGATCTTGAAGGGGATGTTTGGTCTGATTGCTTTCAGGCCACCATGAGGTGAGAGGCTTCACTCTACGACCTATGCTGCTAAGGTGACTATCTTACCACAGAGGCAAAACATCATGAACTGAACAAAGCACCTCTGATCTATAATAATGAGCCCCCTTAGTTGGCACAGTATTTTTTCATAACAACAGAATGAAACTAAGACAAATACCAGGAGTAAAAGCAATTTAGGGGAGAAAAGGGTTTATTTGGCTTAAAGTTTCAGGCCACGGTCCATCATGTGGGAAAGCCCCAGAGGCAGGAGAGTGAGACAGCCTGTCACATTACATACTACATCTGCGGTCAACAGAACAGAAAAACAAATGTACCCATGTTGCTGGTTTGCTTCTGTTTATCGTGCAGCTGGCTTCCTCACTCCCCGCTTGAAACTGCCTGTAAAATGGTTCTGCAACTCAGGCAGAACTCAGGGTCATGTTGCTGCCACACTCAGAGGAGACACGCCAGCTCTCCGGAATCGTCTACAGATCAGGACAAAGTTCAACCACAGCCTCTGTGGCTTCATCACCACGTGGGATTACTACGAGAAAGCCCCAGAAGGTGTGACTCTTGTTGCCAGAGGCTATTTCAATGACTTGGTAAAGATATGGGGACTGGCCATCAAGAGTCAAGGCTGTTTGGAATTCAGAGACTTCCTCTTCCAGATGCCCGAAATCCAGAACCAGCTAGATGAGACGCAGAAGTCTTTTAACAACGAGCTGCAGGTAGAGTTGCACACTGGGTACCCGAGTGCTGCACTGAAAAATACCAGACAGAGCAGAGGAGCAAAGGAACACCCCGGAAAAGGGGGGGCCAGGCAGCTGAAGAAGTTCCCCAAGAAAAGCCAAGTACATAGACATGCTCTGTATTCTTCAATATCAGATATTTAACTAAAATTTAATTCCTTACGTAAAAATAAATACGCACATGCGTTTCATTATTATATAAACACATGCTCATCTTTTATAAATGCTAAAATTATATACATTCCAAAGAACTGTTTTACAACAGATTTATGATTTATTATCAGCAAATATTTGATTTGTATATCTGTTTTATCTCCCCAAATACCTGGGTTCACATAAAAAAATTTTGAGTGAAGAAAATTGCTTCAAGAAAACTTTAGGGAGCCTTTCCTTTCTCTTTTCAGGAAGGGGGCACTTTTATGTCAGAGAAAGTGGGCCCCTCCTACAGTCCTAAGGAAATGAGACACCCATGCCCTAAACCTGCTTGACTGGTGAGCCTGCTACCTAAATCTGCTCCATCAGCTATTCTAAATGCTCTAAAAAGCTGAAGAACCCAATGAATAGTACAAAAAGAAGTCAAAATTATATGCTGTCAGAGTTTTTGACAACTTGACACAGATTTACATGGACTTAAACATGTAAAAGCAACCAAATTGCTTTTGGTCATCATTTCATCACAGCAAAATAGGGAAGCGATCTAACACACATGGGATGAAATTCCCACCCAGAAAGGTTAGGTCTTGTTGGAACACAGCCACTCTTACTGATCTTAGTGTCCTGGGATCTATGGTGGCAAAGCTTGAATGCACATGGTAGAGACAGCATGTCTTGAAAGGTCTTCAGTGTTTGCTAGTTGGTCCTTTTCAAGAGTTTGCTGGGCCCTGTTCTACACGAATTATGGGTAATTCTATTCTCTGTCTACCATTTGTTATTATTATCATTATTATTCTTGTCGAGAGAAGGTATGAAACCCAGTTCTGGGCCAATGGAACACAACATGAAGTCTGACAGCCAACTGTTGGGGAGGAGAGATGTTTTCCTCTGATGAAAAGGAGATGTGTGAGAATGCTTCCTTTTTACTTGGATTATGTATCTAAGGCTGCAATGCATAGATTGTATCAGCTGTCTTGGAGTCACTAGGGAAACGGCCATCATGGGAAATCTGACCTAGACATGGCCTTCCTACTTCTAGGTATTTTTTCATATACAAAGCAACTATATCACAGTTCAGGGATTATGTTACTTGTAGCCAAATTTGTCCTAAATTATATGAGGGGAGAATTTGTTTTCAGTTATGATATAATGTTTCCTGTTAATTGGTGGCTCACAAAATTGAGAGCAGTTAGGAGCAGCACCCATGATTATTTTGCCATTATATTTTATCCTTTAAAAATATATGTTTAAGGCCGGGCAGTGGTGGTGCACGCCTTTAATCCCAGCACTCGGGAGGCAGAGGCAGGCGGATCTCTGTGAGTTCGAGGCCAGCCTGGTCTACAAAGCAAGTCCAGGACAGCCAGAGCTACACAGAGAAACCCTGTCTCAAAAAAACAAAAAAAAAATATATGTTTAAGGCTCATCAAATACATGTGATCTAACTTTCCTTCCCTCATTTTTGCAGTGCCATAAAACATTTCCAAAGAAAAGACACCCGTAAAAAGAAATTGCTCCTTTTCAAACATTATCCTAACAACTACTTCACAGATGCAATTTTCCACTTTATTTCACAGAAATCCAAATCTGTGTTTGTTTTTTCAATTTCAAATATCAGTTGTACTGATCCCAAGCAAGGCTTGAGGGAGTTTTCAACAAAAATTCTATCGGTAATATCAAGAATACATAGTGGGTATTGAAATTGTATAATTTGAGCATTATTTCCCTTTTTCTCATTCAGCAAATGCCCATTTGAATCCAAGTTTGTGCTGTGTTGGTGATTTGTTTGCAACTCCAGTTACCACACTTTGTTATTTTTTTCCCCCTGTGATGTCATTAACCCGCACATTGTGAAATTTGGGGGCACTCACAGAGGTTTGATTCCTGTGGTCAATCTGTCTGTCCTCTCACCTGCGTCAAACCTGCTTCCATTACAGGTCAGCTACACCGATGGCTTGCACAATCCCAAGGGGAGCCAGCAACAACTTTGAGCAGAGAGCCCAGTGTGTGACTGTGTTTGCTCATTTGGAACTCAGTTCTGAGATATGCTTTGTTGTTCATCGAGAGCAGTGTTCCATGCCTACATGTAACATGCTGTTTTCAAGAGGATAGAGAGGTGGGTCAGTGGTTATGAGCACTTGCTACTCAGTGCAAAAAATAAAGCAGCTATAAACACCTGTTCCAGGGCCCACAACTTTCCCTTCGAGCCTCCACAGGAACCAGCATGCATGTTTTTATACATATATATATATATATATATATAAGTTAAAAGATTAAGTGACTCTTTAAAAAAATGAAAATGATTACAGGGAGGCTGAAATGGAGTGGAAGGTGGTGGCTTAAATGTCACATGAAGCCCAAGATTCTTCCAACTGAGCAGGGCTAGAGCTAAAGATAGTTTTATCACTCCCAGGAACCACAGTTTCCTTAAGTATTTTCAGCTTCTTTTGATTATATATTTTTTAAATATTTACTTTATTATTTTTATTTATGTATAGTGTGTGTGTACACCTCGGAAAGTATGTGCAGACGCCTGTAGTAACCAGAAGGGGGAGTTGGATCCACCAGAGCTGGACTTGAGAGCCAACAGATGTGGGTTCTGGGAACTGAATTCCAGTCCTCTCTGGATAAGCGTGTTTTAGTTTCATTCTGTTGCTGCAATAAAGCATTTTAATGATCAGCAACTTGTGGGAGGAAAGGTTTTTTTTGGCATACACTTCCAGGTTCATGGAAGTCAAGACAGGAACCCAAGGGAGAGCCTTGAAGGAGTACAGATTACTGACTTACTCTCTGGGTTGATCCCTGGCTCAATGCTTAACTAGCTTTTTAAATGCAATCCAGGAAAACCTGCCCAAGGAATGATGCCACCCACAGTAGGTGGGTCCTCCAACATAAATTACTGATCAAGAGGTTGCCTGCCGCACAGATCCATCCTCAGACCAAACGGATCTAGGCAATTCCTCTACTGAGGCGTCTCCTCTCATACGATTCTATCTAGGTTGAGTCAAGTTGATAAGCAATGAGTTCTTTACCTCTGCACTATCACCTCGGCGTCACTTTTGGCTTCTAAGTAAAGCGTCAGAGGAATATATCGCTGGGAACCACAAAACTAGGGAGGCTGCCTTGCAGGAGCAGTTTAATTTACAGGGATTTTTTTTCCATAATGTTCCTAGGGATGGACTTTTCTTGGGGGAGAAAGACTGAAATTTACAAATACAAAAAACTATGAATAGACAAGCAAATAAAACCTGATGGGCTAGGGATGCAGCTCGGTTGGTAGAGTGGTTGCCTAGCAGGCAAGAAGCCCCGTGTTTGATCCAACCACCTCCTAAAACCACGCCTAGTGGCACACACCTGTAATCGCTGCACTTGGAAGGTGGAGGTAGGAAGATCAGGAAGTTCATTATCATCCTTAGCCACACAGCAAGTTAAGCCTCGGCTATGTGAGACCCTGTCTGTAAACAAATAGATAATTTTAAAATTCCGGCCATAAGTGAATTTATATTTCACCACTACCATTCTGGTACTTTTCATTTTAAAGCCACAGCCTCCGGGGACGGATAAGGCCGGAATACCTCAAGGTGAGTCCTCCGGGAGGCTGCCAACCTGGCAGTCAGCTTGGAGAACAGATTTCCGTTTCCTTGGCCGGGCTTCTGGAGGAGGAGGACGGCCGGCGCGGGGCGGGGCCTCGGGAGGGCGGGCCCTCTGGGGGGCGGGGCTTCGGGGCCTCCGGAGGGAGGGCGGGTGGAGGGGTCCCGACTGGGAGGGCGGCAGGGCGGAACCCGCACAGGGACCTTAAAAAGTGTCCGGGGAGGCTGCGGCGCGATCGCCGACGGAGCGCGAGCCAGACCCAGCCTGGCGCGGCGGTGAGGCGGCCGGAGTAGGAGGGAGCGGGCGGCCAGGCCGGGGAACGCGCCCTGACAGTCCCCGCCCTGCCGCATACGTGTTGCGGCGCCGGCGCACCCCGGGCAAGCGGCCGGGTCCCGGGCGGCGCAGAGTCAGGCGAAGGGCGCGCGCGCTGCGCGGGGAGGAATCCGGGTCAGGCCGGGTGACGCGCTCGGCTGCTGGAGCCCTAGCCCGGTGCCCGGCGCTCGACGGAAGGGGTTCGACGGTGGCGGCATGCGGCCTTCTGCCGCCCAGCTGCAGTCCGAGACAAGCCTTTGCGAAAAGCAGCTTCACCCGGTCCGACCACCGGAGAAGTTATTTTTCTCCCCTAGGAACCAGTAGTAGTGTTGGCGTTGTGTGTGGGACTACTGGGTGGTTTGAAGAAAGAAGGTGGCAGGCACGCTGAAAGGATTCGGGTTTTCTGCTCCTAATGGTACAGCGAGCTCCTAAGTCGGTTTAAATCCATTCGGACCAGGCTGGTTTGGGCATTCTCTCCAAGCTACATACAATTCAGTCTCAGCTCATTACGCGTACTTTCTGGGTTCATCCGTTAGTAGCATTTGTGTTTTCTGTAATTTGACAGATATCCCTGAGAAGGAGGCTAAGTGCTTGGCTAGTATGCTGGAAGTCAGGTTTAATCTCCAGCACGGGAAAACTTTCATATATATAATCTGTTTTTGAAATTGTAATTAATATCATTTCTTCCCTTCACTTCTACTTCTAACCCCTTCCATGTAACACTCCTACTCAAATTCATGGCCTCGTTTGTTATTTTACGCGCGCACATGCACACAGAGTCTTAAATATATAAATACAGTATATAAATACTTCTCAGACCATATAATGCTACTTGTGGGTATAGGGTGGATAACCAACTCTTCCTCGGGGAAGACTATTCCCCACCCTCCAGCATTCCTTAGTCGCCTGTAGTTTTGTCCAATGTTGAGACCCTCTCCACCCCAACATTTCCTCCGTTCATGTTACCATGTCTGTTGTGTGTTATCTGTCTGTCTAGGATTTGAAGTGTTTACACGTGGCTTATGTGAACGGGTCGAATTTGTAGTGCCTCTCAAGTTAGTAAAGAATCGTTTGTGTGAAAAGAAATGAACACATTGAAGTTTATCTGAGGCCACTTTATGTTCCCCACACAGTTTTGTCTCTTACTTTACCTGGAAAATTGTATGCATGGGTGTTTCTGTAACTACCAGATGCTAGTTTAAAAATAAACTTTTTTTTTTTTAAGTAGAAAGATTATTGGAATATGGTCATTGACAAAGTGGTTTTTTGTTTTGTTTTGTTTTTTAAACAATTCTTGGTTGCTGCTGTTATGTTCTTGACCTTTAGGATGGTTTTGGCATTTGAAAGAATCTTGACCTAACACATCAACCTCCTCAGGGTGATGAGGAATGAGATTGTCCTCTGCTCTGTGTAATCAGTTATATGTTATATGTAATCAATTCTGTATTTTGAAATTATACAGAGTAGTTTGAGTGATTGGTAGCTTTGATCTTGTATGTTCAGGAATCCTCCCTTTTTTTTCTAGGTTATATTAACTTCTCAGGAAGTTGGTTTTTTTGTCTAAAGGTAGAGGGAGACTTTGTTTTCCCAAACTCTAGCCTTCAAAACAAACATTGCACTATTTGTTGTAGAGAACAATAGCAATTTGACTATCTAAGACATTCCCCGGGGATTCTGATGAAGCAAAATCCGAACCCAGTGATCCAGATGTTGCAGCAAAGTGTGGCTGGCTTACATTATCAGCCTCCCTGGGAACTTAGGCTGTGAGATTCTCTGGTCCTACTTGAGGCCTGTTGAATCAGGATCAGAGTTGCAGCAAGACCTTAGGAAAATCCACACATTTACTGCTGAGATGTAGTGGAGTGTAATGGTGACAAGAGCAGGGTCGGGGCCCTGTTGTGTGTGGGCCTTGTGGTGTTTATGACTGCCGGTGTATGGCAATTCTGTAATCTACCTTGTCTAGATGAAGCCCCCCCCCCCAATTAGGAGCCACGTGACTCAGTGGAGCACCTAGGCTCTCGAACTCAGCAGCACAGCACGGGGTGTTATCTGAACGGGTGGATTGGACTTTCACCATAGGCCTTGTGATTGGTTCCTTATTTGGTGTTTGTTGTACAGGTTTTCAGAAAGGTTGGTTGAAGTGTGTGCCGTAGGGGTTATAGTAGTGACCGTCAGGGAAGGCTGTTGGTGTGTGAGCTGTTTAAGGGGAAGGCAACACAATTGTCTGGGTTCATACATCAAGCTTCCTTAGGAACCTGCTGTTTTCCCACTCCTGGAAGTTAAGGTTCAGCAACTTAGCAGGCGCAGAGAATGGGGGACTGCAGAAGCTGGTCTAACTGAATTTTTGCCTCTTTCCAGGGATATGTGGCACACATTTTTTGCTCTAGAGAATTGCCTTCCACAGAACCCAGTTAGGACATGAAGTCCAATCCTGCCATCCAAGCTGCCATTGACCTCACAGCAGGGGCCGCAGGTAATCCTGGGGGGCGGGTGTGTGTGTGTGGGAGTATCCTTCCCCCTGTATTCCTGAAGTAGTTCCTCAGAGTGACTTGGAAATACAGTCTTTGTTACCCAATAGGTGATACACTTTAATTTCAGAATGAATCAATTTAATGGAAATGTGATATTGTTCAGAGCACGGCAGCAAGTAGTGTTTAATTATATTAACGCTTTACCAGCCAGAGTGAAGGGTGGAAACGTCCCTAGTATTGGTAGAAAAGATCTCAGTTTGAAAATGAACTAACTCACTTGGCTGCTATACTATGCTAGGGTGTGCAGGTGGTAAGGGGGCCCCAAGCTGGAGCAGTCTTCAGATACTTTGTAGTACAAAATGCCAGTTACTGGCTTTTGTTTTTAAGACTTTAATATATCTTTATTCATGTGTATGTGTGTGTGTCTATGTGAGTATCTGCTGCATGTGAGCAGGTGCCTGAGGTGGCTGGAAGGGGGTGTCAGATCTCCTGGAGCTGGAGTCGTGGGTGATTGTGGGCTACCCATGTGGGTGCTGGGAACCAAAGTTGGTCCCTCTGGAAGTGGAGTAAGTGCTCTTAACCGCCGAACCATTTCTCCAGTTCCCCTGTTACTGTTCTTATTGGTGATAAGAAAGAAAGGAAGGCCCCTGGTTAACAACGAGGCTGGTATTCCACAGTCTGCTGGTGTGCGTGGGAAAAAAAAATGAATGAGCAGTTGAGGCTGGCCCTCAGATCCTGACCCTAAGGGGAGACTGAAGCCAGGGCTGGTGACACAAGGCCACTATGGAAAGACCCCCTTTAATATGCAGGTATAGGGAAAAGCTTAGCCTGGGGCAAAAAGAACTGGGTACCCCGATAGTCATTTTTTTAAGAGTTCTAAGTCATCTTAGGGACAAAGGCACACTGGAAATGCATGTTTCTCAAGTGAACCTTGGTCTGCCCTAACCACTCTTGCCCCCCCCCAACCCCTGTAGCAATTCCTGTATATAGGGGAGGCCAAAGCACCATGTTGCTTGATGTTCACTTATCCAGTTATGACCTCTTTGGTCAACAGATCAAGTAGGGTCAGGGGACTACCACCTCTCACCCTGTCCTTTGTCCAGTTGTAAAAAAAAATCCCTGTACAGACAACAACCCCCTCTCTTATCCCTCCCCTAACTCTTCCACTCCCCTCCATGAATCAAAGGTCAGCTAAAGTTGGCTAAGAGGAAGGCTGATAAGGATCCCTTGGTAATGACACCTCTCTAGGTTAGAGACAAGGAGTGTTCCAGTCTGATGAACAGGCCCAAAAGCTAGTAAGGTTGTACCCCAGTGTGTTGCTGACCACTGTGGGTCTTCAGGTTAGTCCCCTCTGCTCTGTGGAAGAGAGGATGGGACAATACCTTGGACTCCATTCCCTCCACTTGGTCCTCATGCCATTCTGTGGAGGATGCTGACTGTAAATCACAAAAGCATCCGTTATCTCGGGTAGTAGAGAGCACCATGGGTACAGAGAGGTCTTGCTTCTGCAATAAAAAGGTGTGTAGTCTCTTGAGAGATCCACAACTGCAGGTGTTGTATGCTCTTGTCATTCTAAGAACAAGGCTTTATAGTATTTTTAGAGCGCTTACCTCTTCCTATGTGCATTCAGATATTTGTGTAGCATTTACAGGTTATAGTTTTTATATAAATTGTGACAATGCTGCCTTTTATAGAAGACAGTCACTGGTGGGCTTTTCCTTTTGAAATGATGTGCCTAAATGTTGACACTAAATAGTTGTGCTTCCTGTGGTTTGGGATCTCTCTCTGGACTTGGAAACACAAGGCTGTCCCCTGAGCTGCTGGGGTTTGTGATTTCTGAGCACAAGTCTCTGGGCAGGGGTAGGAGCTTTGCTGGGGGTGCTGGTCAGAGGAAGTGCTCATTAGTAACATGAAACTCCGCACTCTTTTGTGAGGTACCCACAGTGCAGTGAGGAAGAAGCAGTCTCACTTCTAAGTGTCCTAAAGTTTGGTTTGTAACAGAAAATTTTTATTTATAAACACTTATATTTATTAGTCCTTAACAAATATCTATAAAACACCTATAACCTAAAACCTATTATCTAAGAACACCTACCTATGACTATTTTAACTTTCTTAAAAGGACATTAATATTTTTAGCATAGGTCTGTGTAGGATGACTTGTTTTTATGGCAGTCCCAATAGGCAGTCCCTTTCAAAGCTTAGTGTCCGTTTGGGCCTTTGCCAGTTCGCATGGCCAGTTTTGCCGGACCTAATTTCAACAACTAAATTGTGGCTGGTTTATGAGACCAGTCTGTTTTAACCATGAAACTTGAACTTGATTTCCTCTGTCAGCTGATACTTGCTTCCCCAGTCTCCTAGACCCATGCAGGTCTAATGGCTTAAAGCTTCTCCGATCAGCTTCTGAACTCCACCTGCTTTGCTGCCAGCCTTAATAGGCTGAATTACAGCAAAGGGTCTTTCTTGGGCTAACTTGCAGTGAAAAATTTTCTCTCTTGGACTCTGTCTTTCAGTTTATGACCATTGTGGTCTAATGGGAATGCCATACCTTGCTGTACATTTCTCCAGCATGTCTTCTCAGTTGGTGAAGGCAGGAGGAAGAGAGAGGTCGTGTGGAGCTTTCTGGCTTACATATCATATCAGCTCTCGATCCTTGGCGGTCTCGAGGGTCCACAAAGTCTCTCACGATGTCCCATTGCTTCTCATGGCCACTGATGTCATCTGCGTGGCTTGTGCTATTTCTTAGTAATGTCCTTTCAACAGGGCATATTGTTTGGCCACAAATGTACTGTGGCCGTTTCATCAGGTTAAAGGAATGTCAAGCTCCTCCTTATGTGCTGCCAGATGCTAATCTGAACTGCCTATTAATTCACTAAAAAGGCCTAACTTCTACCACATTGGTTGATCTAGCAGGTCTTACATAACTGGGTAGCAATGTTCACTATATATGTAGAAAAACTCCTAGATCTTGGCTCTTTGTTTTGTCATCTTTATTGTAGAGTGCCTTGTAGAAAGAAAAAATAATGGCTAATTAAATGATTTACCCAGTATTTATATTATATTTCATTGGTTCACGGTGTTAATCCTTAACCCGCCATTATAAATGAATACACACAGACACCACGTGGATCTTAACAAGCCTAGGCCTGGGTTGTGCAGTCCTACCCCATCTAAGCTAGCTCATGATTTGATTGTCCAAATATGACCCCATATATACATATGTCCCTTTGGACTATTATTCTTCATGCTAAGCCGATGTTCCAGGCCACGTGGAAGGATCTTCTTTAATCTACCCCATGGTGTGTCTTCCTTATTTACTCCTGGCTTCTTCTCTGGCCTTCTTCTTCCCAAGATGCTTGCTCTCTCTCTCAAAGCCCTAGTCCTGCCTACCTCTGTCTTTGCCCAATCTCCAGGCCTCAGCATTTATTTAACCAATCAGAGTCAATTAAGTAACAGTCAGCAAACAGGACCAATCAACATTTAGAACACTTACCACCCCCCATCAGTGCCTAGTAGGGCAGCAGCCTTCTCTGAGGTCAGAGGTGGTTTGGACTCTTTGCCACCCTGACTCTCTGGACTGGCAAGTTCCTAGGGTTTGGGATTTTTTTTGACTTGTGCAGAGAATTCCTAGTGTTCCATGAACACCCCTCATTGGTGCCAGTGGTCTATCTGTAAGCACAGAGTGAGTTGTGGTCAAGGCTCGTGATGGGTGCAAATGTAAATGTACATATATTTTCTCTGTCTTCTTTTGATTTTAAGCAAAGCTGCTCCCACCAGACAACTTTCCCAACCAGCTTATTTCTATCAAAGTGCCATGAAGTTGTCTTTGGTCTGACCTGTATTTGCTGTAGGAAAGGTTCCAGGAAAGGAGCCCCGGGCAGCTAGAATGAGATGGAAAGCAGAGCTAGGCCATTGCTTACTTAGCAAAACAAGGCAGCGTGGATCATGAAAATCGAATCTTGGAAGTCTGGGTAGTACTTTGAGTTAGTGTCCTATCTCCCTCACATCAGGGAAAAAGCAGTCTCCGGTAGTTCTTGCATCATGCCTAATTAACTGGCTCACTGACTGGGAAAAGAGGAAATTTACAGCCTTGAAGTTTATCTTCGTAGTGTCAAAATGATGAGCACCTCAAAGACCATTTTGAAGGGCTATCTTACAAGTATCATGCTTCCCAGTCCTGTAAAGTGGTGCTGCTGCTGACTGGGGGGTTTGGGGGGTCCCTGTTTGTCCCACTGTAAGCTATCCCTTCCCTGAAAAATGGCCTCAATACCTTGCGATTGGCTGCTTGAGTATTGAGAGCCAACAGTCTGTGCACGACTCTGTGGACAGACTCTATGTTGCTAGGATAAAACATTTAAATCAACCTAAGAGAGGGAGAATTTGTTTTGGCCCACAGTTTCAGAGGTTTTACTTTACATGGTGGGAGGGGGTGGCAGACCAGCTTACACCATGATAGCTAGAATATACACTCATCTATACATACACATATATACATACATGCATGCATACATGCATACATACATACACAGAGAGAGGGAGGGAAGGGGAGAGAGAGAGAGAGAGAGACTGAGACCGAGAACTAGAGACCAGACTCTGTTGGTTATTGTCCATTTTCTTTCCTCTTAACATTTTTATTATCTGGACCCCAGCCTGTAGTGCTTCAGAGTGGGTCTTCCTCCCTTAACTAATGCTCTCTGGAGATTCACAGTCATACCCAGAGGTCTACTTTATTAATCGTTTAGATACTTCTCAAGGCAATCAAGCTGACAGAATTATCTACCACAATGACTATTAGTTAAGTGTTGGGCATGATCTGGTCTCAGTACCTTCTCTCAAAGAGTGAGTGGAGGGAATTGGCTGTGATATCCCCTAAAGAAGATAGCTTTTTCATTTGTCCTTCAAATGAAATGTGACTTCTATGCTAGTTGAGAACCTCCAGTGTTCTTGTATTACTGACATAGACATCTGAGAATTGGTTTGACCCTGTGCTTGCTGGCTGAGGCTGGAGGTAGGCACTGGATGGGAGTACTTTGGTGAACATTATTGGGATTTAGCTCCACTTTCATGAGGGGATGACGTTGTTTCATTACATTCATGACGGTCATTAGGCTCTTACCTTCAAGAAGGCACACAGAGCCCACATGGGTATGCAGCAAGTTTGTGTCACATAGCTCTTATCTGTCTGCTCATTCAGGCTGAGTGAGTTAGCATGTGGGCTCTTCAGTTCAGATGGCAATGTGCTGAACTACAGGCTTCACTCAGCTTATCAGAAATGTGCACTCCACAAGACCTAACAGTAACCTAGTCTTATGGAATAATTAAATTACCTTGCTATATTTGGGACCAGATAACCTAGCACAGTAGTATGTAGGCGAGAACAGTTCTGATTATAGGAGAAATCATCTTATTTTGTTGTTGTTGCTGTTGCTCTATTGTCACCAAGTAGCCCAGGCTAGCCTGGAACTTAGTCCTCCTGCTCCCACCTCCTGAGTACTGTGGCATGACATGCATACACCACCCACCTTGCTGGAGCATCATAGTGATTATATTCCACTGACTCAGCAGTGTGGATAACCAGGTCAAACTACATTGTTACTCTCCTGGAAGAAGCAAATGATAGGAAGTCACTGGCATCATTTTGATTGGTTAATAGGCCAGATTCTTTGGAAGCAACACCTGCCTAACAGTAAATGAATGAATCGTCCTTAGGGCCCTCCACTGCTCTTCCCACAACACAGGTGGAATAACTATGTGCAGCATCAGAGTTGTAAAATTGCATTTCTTAAATATTTTGTGTAAGCCTTCCATTTCAATGGCTTTTTAGTGACCTCATCGCATAACTGCGATGTTTCCTGACCTAAGCAGGGATGTCTGAGGTGTGGGGCCTTCCAGGCCTCAGGAGGGAGGTAAATATTAACCAGCAGCATGTCCCAAAACTTTGGTCCTAGTCCAGTGTCTACAATATTATGGAGCAATCACGATTTGTTCTTATCCTTATGTTCAGAATTCTTTTCTGAAGTAGTCCAATGCAAGTTAGACTTAGTACATTTGATATTCTTATACTGTGAAAGCAAATACAAGGCAGACTTCAGTCCGTTTATACTAAGCAGAGATAATTGTAGTCTACTCCCTAAGTACAAATCATTAATTGATAGTTAAAATTAAAGTGCTTTTTTCAGGGTCAGATGTTTTGCCCTCAAGAGATTAATTAGCAAGCTCTTGTTTTCCTTATCTGGTGCTTGACTCTGATGTTTTTGTAATAGTCACCACACACTAGGGCATTAGACAAGAAGAAATGCTTGTCTCTACCACTGTTCCCACTGTCCTTTCTGCATGGCTTCTCTCTCGTGTCTCTAGTGGCTGCTGTTTAGTAGCCACTTGTGTACCAGGTTTGTGCCAAGCCCAGTCTGTGTTAACCTTGTGGTAGCACTCTGAGATGGCACAGATGAAGGCCAGACGCTCAGAGGTATAGCACCTGTCTAGGATGGCACGGTAAACCCAGGTTCCAGCCCATCTCTCTCCACGGCATGCTAAGCCCCAGACATAGGTAGTATATCTGTGTACAGGGCTTGGAATGTAGAATCCAAACATCTCTCTTGGTAAGCATGAATCTTTAGGATGGGCCTCTAGTGCTGGCCAGCATAGGCACCTGCTAGAAGCTGTTTACTGAACTTGGCTAGATGATTTGGGGGAAAGGCAGTGACTAGGAACTAAAATACTGGTAAACCATGGACAACAGCAAGTCGAGTCCTTCCTGTCTTTAAGAATGCAGATTCCGGGCGGTGGTGGCGCACGCCTTTAATCCCAGCACTTGGGAGGCAGAGGCAGGCGGATCTTTGTGACTTCGAGGCCAGCCTGGTCTACAAAGTGAGTCCAGGACTGCCAGGGCTACACAGAGAAACCTTGTCTTGAAAAACCAAAAAAAAAAAAAAAGAATGCAGACTCATTCTTAAAGACACCTGTCCTATCTCTAGGGGGCACAGCATGTGTTCTGACGGGGCAGCCTTTCGACACAATGAAGGTGAAGATGCAGACGTTTCCCGACCTCTACCGGGGCCTGAGCGACTGTTGCCTGAAGACCTACTCCCAGGTGGGCTTCCGTGGCTTCTACAAGGGCACCAGCCCTGCACTGATTGCCAATATTGCGGAGAACTCGGTGCTCTTCATGTGTTACGGCTTCTGCCAGCAGGTGGTCCGCAAAGTGGTTGGATTGGACAGGCAGGCAAAACTGAGGTGAGTCAGGACATTGGCACTCAGCTGTTTTTTAAAAGGAGTGAACACTATCACTCAGAGACCAAGCAGAATTCATAAACCACTGGGGGGCTTAGTCATCCTTCCTTCAAAGGATTTATTTTAAATGATTTAAAATTATATTGGGGGAGGGGTGGGGAAAAACTTAATTCGTAAAGTGCTTGCAAGGCACTGGGTTCGATCCCTGTCACCCACATAAAAAACCAGACATGGTGGTACTTATATGCGGTACGGGGAAGGCATAGATAGAATGAGGCCGAGGCCCCAGGTCCCAGTGAGAGATCCTTTCTCAACAAACATATATATATATATATATATATATATAGTTCCTACGAAACCCATACACACAAGCACACCTGCTTATACACACACATTAATTCATCCTTGCATGGGGCAGGCTTATTGGCTCTGTCAGTAGGAATTGGAACCTCTATTGCGACTACAGGTTGCATACAACTAGAGTAGATTCCTTGTACATGGGTGTACACTCTGGAGATATCTGCAAGATTCAGATGTGCTATTTTATAGGCATGAATTTGATCCTGATGGGTAGACCTTGTGTTTAAAAACTGGGAACTGGATAAGATAACCCAAGGAGACAGTGTAGGACAGAGGAGAGCTAAACATGATCCTCTTGCCCTCCAGCTAAGAGAGAGCAGGAAGCAGAGTCAAAGGAGACAGAAGCAGGGTGCAAGAGATGAGCATCCCATGAGGGAGATCAGACAGAAGCCAAGCTCTAGGCAACTGGCTTTCTTTAGCTGGAGCACAGACAGTCTACTTCAGGACATCTGGATTCATGTCCCTCAGCTTCTTTAGGGAAGGACACCAAGGGAGCCAAAGAGACAGTGGGTACCCAGGTAAAGTTCTGGTAGAAGACTCTTTGCTCTCCTCAGGACCAAGTAACTCTCTTTTGTGTGTGTGTGTGTGTGTGTCCAAGTAACCCTTTTTGACTGTAGGACAGAGATGGTGATTGGGGGTTCTGGTCCTCCTCAGTTTCCCTGCTTTGCTTATAAACAGAGACAGGTTTGAGCACATTGCTTTTTCTCTTTTGTGTTTTATTTGAACCATGGTCCTGCTGTGTAGCTGGACTGATCTGACACTCACTGTCATCTTGTCACAATCTCCCACATAGGGATGGCAGGTGTGCATTCCTAAGCTCACTTAGCGCTTTTCTGGGTGGGCAGTAGGATACTTCAGAGGTGTCTTTCTCCATACCCTCTCCAGAAGCAGGAGTTGGTGTCACTGAGAAAGGGTTGGGAAAGCCTCACTGTGTTCCTTGTATGGATCTTTAAGTACAGTTATGTCATGTGATACCCACAGTGTATAGCTTTTTACTGTACACATGCTTCAGTATTAGAATCTTTTCTGAGCTTACAGTCAGTTTCCTTTTCACTCTCAGGAGCAGTTCTGCTTTTTACCTGTTTGGAGAGCACTGCCTATAGTCTGCTGTGCTCCAGCCTGTCAGCTGGGTCTTTATGGCCCGCACCATGACCGTGGAGTTGCTGTTGTCTCTGAAATAGTCATAGTTTCTGGACCAAGGACAGTGTCATCTGAAACTACTGGTCCCCTTCTACCACGTCCTCTTTCTGTTAGACTAGCGGGACCATTTATCAAGTGCGGCAAAGGGAAATGGTTATAGCAAGCATTTGCTGTGGATTTCTGCAACCTCATCACAAATATTTGTGTGTCCTGGTTTGAACTTCATGCAGCATCTGCTTTGACCTCTGGTTGAATGAGATCTTACACATAGAGGAATTTAGGTCATGATTCTTATTCACTAGATGACACGACAGATTCTTTTTTTTTTTTGGTTTTTCGAGACAGGGTTTCTCTGTGTATGCTTGGCTGTCCTGGACTCACTTTGTAGACCAGGCTGGCCTCGAACTCACAAAGATCCGCCTGCCTCTGCCTCCCAAGTATTGGGATTAAAGGTGTGCGCCACCACCGCCCGGCTGGATTCTTTTTTTTTTTTTCCAAAAATTTCATGTTTTTGATCATTTTGATCATATTTCCCCCTCCCCCATCATCTCAGGTCCTCACCACCTCCCTGCCAACTTTTGTGTTTTTTTCTCTTGAAAGCAAAAACAAAAACAAAACAAGAAGCACATATACACATACAAAAACAAGAAAACAGAAATCAAAATAAATAGACCAATAAGGAAAAAAAATCCAAAGAGACAAAGACATGTAGAGTAGCTTCTCACAAAACTCTATCCCACACTAACTGTCCTTCCAATTCCAATTGCACAGATTTATCCTACACTTATATCCACACATAGAGCTGAAGGTCTGTGTGCATTATTTTGTACATTGGAAGACCAAAGTATTTATGAGAAAGCCAGAGTCCATAGAAATGCTGATTTAACCTCTCCCTTGTACTCTCAGAAGATGTGCTGTGTTCATTCAGGTTCTAGGATTCTGGAACCATCCCAACACCTGAGGTTGAACTGACCTCCATATTTATTGACTTACAGCTTTGTTCTAGCAAGCTTGGCACATTCTAGGTAATGACCCTAATTGAGAGTTGCCTGTCAGCAGGTTGATAGAAAGTCCCTGACGAAGGCCAAATATGGTTTGTGTGTTGGCCAAAAGACCATTAGAGCTTTAGCTTTCAATAGATGAGCTAAGGAGTGATGTGAAGGACTGAGCAGAAGGGTATATAGAAGGATGTTGGTAAGCCCACTTGGCTCTTTGTGGTTCATGGTGGTAGGCTTAATTCTGGAAGGTCAAAAGGAAGTCCACCCAACAGTTCTGCTCTGACAGCACTATGGTAAGCCTACTCTTCTGAGAGCAGCTCAGCCTGGGGACAGCAGCTGCTGTCTCGATGCACAGGGACAAGAATACCAGAAAATCAGGGCCAAAGTTGGAAGCAAGAAAAGAAGCTGATTTAGTTCACAGTAGGGTGTCCTCTGGCTCTGCAGGAACATCGCTTATGGAATCATGGTAGGAATGTGTGAGGAGAAGCAGCAGATATTACAGGAAGCTCTGCTCTTGTGGGGATCAACTGCAGTCCTGTGACAACTCTAGGCCCCTCTGAGGACGGTAGCGCCCCATGCCCCACTTCTTTTTAATTGAAAATTTTCTCATTCACTATATTTTGATCATGTTTTTCCACTCTCCCAGTTCTTCCCAGATCCTCATTACCTCTCTACCCACCTTACTTTATATCCATTTTCTCTCCTTTCCCCCTCTCTAAATAAGACAATAAATAAAACAAGAAACATATAAAAACACGGAAGTCAAAATAAACAAGCAAAAGGTCAATGAAGCAAAAAACAAAACAAAACAAAAAACCCAACAAAGTGAAATGAAACAAAAAGTCTACAAAAATGCCATTGAGTTCATTTTGTGTTACCCAACTACTTCAGGGAAGTATAGTGAATATACCCAGTGAGATTCCACCGGAGAAAACTAATTTTCCTTTGCTGCCAGGTACCAGATGTTGGTAGCTTCTTGGTGGGGACGGAGAGAGAGCCTGTGTCCGCTCCCCCTTCCTCAGTGCAGGAGCCCCATCTGGCTTGAACCTGTGCAAGTCTTACACATGATGTCATAGTCTCTGAGTTTATAAGTGCATCAGTCCTTTGTATCTGGAAGATACTGCTTCTCTGTAGTCATTTATCCCCTCTGGCTCTTCCAATCTTTCCACCTCTTCTTCCACATAGATCCCTGAGATTTGACCGGAGGGGTTTGATGAAGACATCTCATTTAGGACTAAGTGCTCCAAAGCCTCTCCTTTTGTGCACATTTGTGAGTCTTTGTGTTAGTTCTCATCTACTTCAAGAGGCCCATCTAATGAGGGTATGAGTATAGCAGTATGTCATTAGGAATCATTTTATTACCATATAGTAGAATAATAGGTTTAGGTTTTCCCCTAAGCCAACGGCCTATCTACTCTCAGGTTATTGGCCATGTTAGCCTTGTCAAGTATGGGTTCCAACACTTGGAGTAGGCCATAACTCCAATCAGGAAGTGGTTTGTTATTTCCATAGCATTTGTGCCAACTATTGCACCAGTATATCTTGCAGGCAGGTCACTGTTGTAGGTTGCAGGGTTTGTAGTTGGGAGATATTGATGATGGATTCTCCTCTAGTAGAGTGCAGAGTCCCTTCCAGTACCATGAGTGCTGGTCAATAGAGGTGAAGCTTCTAGTTAGGCTCCAGGTCTACTTCTCTGTGTTCGATGACATATGTAAGTGTTGTCTTCAGCAGTAGGGCTTTATCATCACATTGTGGAAAGCCACCAATAACATTGGCAATGGTCTGTGATATTTGGGGGTTTCCATGGGTGGGCCCCACCTCTTAAAGGTTCCATCACCTCAACAAGACACAAGGGACCAAGCTTCCATCTCACAAACCATATCAAATCCTATCAGAGGTTTTAGCTGAACTGGGAAATCTTTTTGTGATTCAGAAATCTAGATTTTTTTTTTATCCGTGGTAGTTATATTACATGTCTGGTTGTTCCAGCTTAAATTTAGGGCCAAAAGGAATATTGTCACAAATATACTAAGGTATTAATAAAATGTATTTGGCATGGTAGGACTGTAGGTAATTTCCCCTTCTCTCCTAGGTCCCTCCCCATTTTTTTTTTAAATGTGCTTTAGCTTGGGCTACTAAACAAAATAGCATCCAATAAGAAGTTTAAACAAGCATTTCTTATTATTCTGAAGCCTGCAATCTCAATGATTAAGGTGCCAGCAGGCTCAATTCCCGGTTCAGACATGGCTTGTCACTATGTCATCACCTGGCAGGGAGAGCAAGATTATAGACTATTGATCATGTGGTGAAGGTTTCATCCTCAAGGACTCGTCTGTTCCTAATTACCTCTTGAGAGCCCTTGCTTTTATCACACTCTGGAGTCAGGTCGTCAACATGTGAATTGGGGGACGAAGGGATGAAAAAGCTGATGGTAGGTCTTCTCTGTTCTTCCAGTGACCTCCAGAATGCGGCTGCTGGGTCCTTTGCCTCTGCCTTTGCTGCTCTGGTACTTTGCCCCACAGAGCTCGTGAAGTGCCGGCTACAGACCATGTATGAAATGGAGTCGTCAGGAAAGATAGTTGCAAGCCAGAAGTAAGCACTCTTCGTTCATACGCGTTAGGTATTTCATCTTGGCCTATTGCGTTTCTGTTTTATTTCGTTAAAGTTAGGTGGCAGGTGTAAAAGCAGCCTTCCCTGTTCTAAAAGACTGTTGGCAGGGGTACTTTTCTGAAAAGACTGTTCATTGTGTTTAGACTCACTGTGAACTGTAGAGGGTGTCTTAGGGAGCTGAGCCAAGTATGCATTTTGATTCTGAGGTGAGTGAGCAATCCCCTTTCTCAAATTTCACGTGGGTGTTAACCACAATCTAGTGGGAACCCACACCCCTCCCAAACTTTCTCATGTGCTTGCTAAGGGCCCAGGTTCTGAAAACATTCATCAAGAGCCTTTGTAAGTGGAGCTGCTCTCAGTGGACAAAGTGCTGCTCAGTGTAGACTTGAAAGCGGCTGTCACTACAGTGAGGATATATATATTCCATGAAGTGTGTCTAGCATTGAAAAACTGTCTAGCATCCTTATTACTCACAAACTTGCCTATTTGTCTTGACATATCTGGTTGAAGATCTCATCAAGGATGTTGCTATCACCCAAGGTGTGTAGATCTTCTGGGAAGCCAGTTAGCAAATTGACCACTGTTGTCATTTTCCTCCCTGCTATTCATAGCCTAGGAGTCTTCCTCTGATGCCTTAACGGGTTATTTCTGAACTAGAACCTACCTACAGTGCTGTGCATGCCCACAGCTCATAAGCGTGCAGTTCTAGAAACAGTCATGAAATGAATGAGCCTCCATAACCAGCGCCTAGAGTGAGAAATAGAATAGCACTCACGTCTCTGTACCCAAGCAAAAAAGGTGTCACCACCTGAGCAAATTATCCTAAACACACACTGATGGTCACTGTTGGGTGGGCAGGATCTAGAATCACCTAGGAGGCAAGTGTCTGGGCACACTTGTGACGGGTTATCTTTATTCAGTCAACTGAGGTAGGAAGGCCCAGCTAAAATAGAAGTGGCAAGATTACCTGAGCCTGGGTCCTCAACTGCATGTGAGGAGAAAGCCAGCTGAGCAGCAGCATCCATGGGTCCCTGTGTCTTGACTGCAAGTGCAATGTGACCTGCTTTCCAGGTTCCTGCAGCCACTACTTTCCCCCCACCATGGACTGTACCCCTGAACCAAAGCCTTGCTCCCTTAAGTTTTCATCTTGTCAGGTATTTTATTACAACAAAAAATAAGTAACACACCACAGAACCACACAGCTTGAGGGCCCTAGGGGATAAAGCACTGGGCAAATACTGTGTTGTTTATCCATTGCCAGGTTTGGGTGACTCTTTATTGTAATTTATTTTTCCTTAATCACTGTTGAAAAAACAGGTAGTAATCCTTTTACATCTTGGACAAAGTGACTTACAGAAATGCATACCCAGTTAGCAGGCCTGATTAGGCCTGATTAGGAAGCAGCTGGTTTGGTCAACAGACGTATCAAGATGTCTAAGAATAGCAGGTGTCCTTTGAAGGGAGGGACAGGTCACAGAAAGCACAGACACAGTTGTGTTAGAGTTGCTCTCGTAAGTCATCCTTGGCACAAAAATCTCATTGCATACACACACTCTCCCCGCCAGCACTAACTGTGCCTCCTGCTTTGTCTTCCCAGTACAGTGTGGTCAGTTGTGAAAGAAATCTTTAGGAAGGATGGCCCCTTGGGCTTCTACCATGGACTCTCAAGCACTTTACTTCGAGAAGTACCAGGCTACTTCTTCTTCTTCGGTGGCTATGAATTGAGCAGATCATTTTTTGCATCAGGGAGATCAAAAGATGAACTAGGTAAGTGTACCTCCATTGACAACATTTGGTTTTAGTAGAATCTGCCTCCTAGGTTTCCTGGTTCCCACAGGTTATGTGTTTAAATGTGCATCTTTCTGGGCGTCCATCCAGCACCTGGGAGTTTCTGGATGCCAGAAAGTAAAATGGCAGCAAGTGCTGGCTAGCATCTTCCCCTGAGAATTTCCTAAAGGCAAGCTCTGAAGCCATAGGTCCCAAGCTCCTTCACTGGCATTGTTATAGTTGTCCCTTCTACTTCTCGGTAGAAATAATCGATGGGGTAAAAGTAATTGCTCTGAGTCCATTTTAGAGGAAGAAATAGAGCTATTACTTTCCTGATGGAGAAGTCAGCTATCAGTAATCTCACAGTAAGTTTTTAAAAACTTGTTTTCTTATCTTTTTAACTGGGTAATCTTTAAATTGGTCATTGCAATTACATCTCAGTAGGATTGTGTAATAAGTCTTGTCTCTTGACATCAAATCACAAATAAGTTTGTTCCCCAGACTTTTTAAAAAATTCATTCTCCATTAGACACATACTTACTAATAGATCTCAGTGTTCCTTCCCTTTAGGGATTTAATGAACAGGATTTCTCAGGCTGTTGTGATGGTCTCTCTGTGCATACAGAATGTTCAACAGCACTCCTGGCTATTTCTCCACTGTAGGTAACAGCCTTTCTCCAAGGGAAGTAGAAACAAGCAAACAAACATTGTTTCAGAAATTGTCAGAATTCCCTGGGTGAGACAAAATCAGCCTTACTTGAGAACCACTACATTAGACGTTAAGGACATTCAACACAAACAAACAAACAACAACAAAAAAAAAGCAAAACAAAAAAAGAGGCATGTATCATTGATCAGATTAGTCTCATTTATTGTTGTGTTCAATAGACTAGTTGGACAGCCTAAAATACATTGTTGTTACATTGTATACCTAAATATTATATCTTCCCTCACAGTTATATCTCTACCTTGAGAACCCTGGCTGTAAGGGTGAGGGCAGTCAGGTAATGAAGTTGGTCATTGCTTATCAGTGTCATAAATAGAAAATTAAAAACGTAATGTATCATAGTGTTTAGGGAGCAGTACGACATTTTGTTTTATTTTGTTTTTTTTTGTCACAGTAGAGGAAGATTTGGGGCTATTGGGAGTTAAAATTGAGAAAGACATGGATTGTATTTCAGTGACTTGTTTTCCCAGTGTCCCTGCTGTGAGACCTGTTGGTTGTACTTGCGCCAACCCTAGCTGGAGGACAAGGTTGGGGTGGGTACACAATGCCCAAGTGCCCCAAGTGGCCTTGAGGGAGACTCCAATGTCTTAGAGACAATGAGTGCTTCTGGAAATTCCACCTAAAACAAAGTACCACCGGTTGCCTTTCCCTCTAGGTCCTGTCCCATTGATGCTAAGTGGTGGATTTGGTGGGATTTGTCTGTGGCTTGCTGTGTATCCGGTGGATTGTATCAAATCCAGAATTCAAGTTCTTTCTATGACTGGAAAACAGACGGGGCTCGTCAGAACATTCCTGAGCATCTTGAAGAACGAAGGTGAGACCGCCCTGTGCAGAGATGGAGTTGTGAACAGTGCTAGCTGTCTGGGAGTAGATTCTTCCGGGGTTTCTCCCTGCCCATGTCCTTCCCCTAGCACTGTGTTTGTATGTGTGGCTTTATTTTCTAAACTTTTTACTTTAGCTTATTTTCATTATTCTCAAAAATGTTTCAAGTTCTTTTTGCTTCTGGGCCATGCATCTGGCAAGGTTCTTTGTGTTCTAAATACCTTAGGGGGATTTTAAGATACAGACTTTGTCTAGAGGGATTGCCTCATTTACATAACCCACATATGGAAAGACCCTGACAGGCCCACTAAGGCTTTAAAAGAATATGTTTATTGAGTGGATTACATTCTTACTACATTTAAAATAATGTAATGCAACATCTTTAGCAAGAAGACTTCTGGAGTGAGAAATAAGCTGAGTGGTCTTTAAAGGTGATTTGCTATCAGTTTTTAGAGTTATGCAGGAGGATACAGACTTTTTAAGTCATATTCGTGTGACATCAATTTTGTGCAACCAAAGACCTGTCTTTCTGACATCCACCATTTAGGCATTGTAAAACTAGGGTTATGGGAAGGTTTGAATGGAAGAAAGAGAAGAGGTAAATGATATAATTAAAATTATATTGTAATCTAAAAAAATGAAATAATAAAGAGAAATAGATGAAGTGTATGGTAAAAAAAAAAAAATTGTCTGTAAGCCAAAACAGTAAAAACAAAATATGTTGGATTGTGAACTTGTGTGTTGGGTTTTAAGAGAGAGAGTGCAGTAGCACACCTTCCATGTTCCATGTCCCAGATAGAATGCAGGTGTCTTGTATATCAGCACTGCTCCTTCATGCCCTCTCCACTTTTGCTTGGCACGCCCTAGTTCAGCCCTTATCTAGGCCTCCCCTCATGACCATGCAGAGTAGGCTAATACTAGAAACACATCTCTGGCTTCTCCTGCTGGCTCTCGCTGACTCTGCTGGCTTTTCAATTGCCTCTACCTGGCCCTACTCGTCTTAGCTCTGTCCTGTCCATACTGCAGGGGTCCTCCAGGCATAGAAATTGGTTTGTTATTTGAGCATCAACCAGCTTTGCTGGGGGACTTGCTACTTAACTTGTTTCTGTAGTCTGTTGAGGGGAGCCTGAGAACAAGTCCCTTTATCCCATGGGTTGTCTTCATCCCATACTGTTGTCTGATTCCGTGGGTACGGACAGTCTCTTCTGTGCATGTGCTTGTGTGTCTTCAAGGAAGTGCTGTCCCAGTCTTTGATTGCCCTGTTGTCTTCCAGGAATAACAGCCTTGTATTCTGGACTGAAACCGACTATGATTCGAGCATTTCCTGCCAATGGGGCACTATTTTTGGCCTATGAGTATAGCAGGAAGTTGATGATGAACCAATTGGAAGCATGGTGAAGTTCCTGGTGGGCCTGGGTTCAAGGCAGGTGTTGTTTAGTGACTGTTGTCAACTCAGGATTTCTTTCACAGAGTACAAGAACAATGTCAAATTATTTGATCAATTGGGACTTTTGTCCTTGTCTTCCCTTCTATTCCAAGTCTTAGATTTTGTGAAAGGCCCTCTATTCTCTCTATTATTGTACCAAAAGAAAAGAGTCACTGTTCTTGCCCGTGGTGGAATGCCTGGGGCAGCCGGTAGCCTTATGCAGACTGTGTTCCTCCCAGGACAGAACTGCAGAAGTCAGAACCATCCCATAGCTATGGTGGCTCTGGGTTGAGGAAAACACAGTTTTGTTCCATGTTTAATTGTAAACACTGACCAATTTTTATGCAGATGGTTGTAAATGATCGATTAACACACCCTACATATAGGACCATGCTTTAGGTGAGCCTGTGCACTAGGAGGGTAAAGCTTTTAACTTTTTGTGGTACAATTAAAACTAAAATATCCACCTATATTTTTAGATAAACCTATTTGCATACTTATGTGGCTTCTACATTCTTGATGAAATTTCAGGGTGGACATCCTGGGGTTTTCTCATGATGCTCAACTCTTAACAGTGCCAATCTTTCTCTAAATGGGCTCGTTATTTTGCACTCTGCTGTGGGTAGGTGTGGCCCAGAGTGTCAGACTGCTGGAGGGGAGCAGAGTACTCACCAGCTTCCCTGCTCACTCAAAGAGCTTCCTCCCTCTGTGCCCTTCTCCTGATAGACAAGGGGCTGCCCTGCCATGCTCTCATGAAAACCAACAGCGGGTCTTACCTGGTTTCAACAGGAATCCAGGGTGCTCTTTTGGTCTTGGATCTGAGCCCACTGTCTCTCTGCTGCCACCAATCAGGCCCTTTGAGGAAGCAGAGAGGAAGTCTAGGCTCCCTGCTTTCCTCAGAGGGTCCTACCCACAGGGAAGTTGGAAGGAACTCATTAGTTAGACACCACAGCAAACCCATATCAAGGCTCCCTCTCCCGGAGGTCACCTTGGGGTCCGGAACTCCTCGATTTGCCTGTCTTTGGAGCTGGCAGTGTGTGAGCATGTGCTGTATATGACATATGGCTTTGGGAAGCATTGTGACATAATAATAACACTTTTATTAAACTCAGTGCTATGTATGCAGTGACCAAAAGCTCAGCCGCACACTTCTCACCCCCAGACACATGGGATGCGTAATTCTTCGGCCATGGGGTGTAAGTGGGTCTCAGCACTGTGGAGACCAAGCTCCATGTCTGAACTACTCCATGACCAGAGGGGGTGGCAACAGAATCTGTTCCTACTCTGCCTGTAAAGCTGAAGGAAGCAGGTCGACCTTGTTAATGTATGCCACAGTGCCAGGAGCACAAAGGTCAAGAAAGCAAAGTGTACCCAAAAGGGAAGGCATGCCTTCATGAGAAAACTGCCTTTCCACTTTAGTTTTCTCTGTTCTTGGATGGTCATTGCTACTGAGTGGTGCTCCATCTGACCAGGTCTGACTTGGTTTCCTGCAGGAAGAGGACTGGCCAAAACCATGGCTTCCCTTTTTGGTGCCTGGGGTCTAGTCCATATTAGCCCTGTTGGCAGTATGTCTTCTCACAGTCTGTCCATTATGGTCTTTTCTGTAGAACTAGTTGGAAACATGGGGCATTGAAAAATAGAGGCCTAAGGAGATATTTTGAAAAATTTATTCTGTTGGTTTGATTTGTGGTTTAATATTTGGGTACAATTGTACTTGAGACAAAACCAGAACTTGGAGATATTTTGTTTAAAGAAATGAGTGCTCTATATTATTAAATAACCCTAATGTGAGTCTATGTTGAGTTTCATTTAAATACGTTATATTTATATTAAAGATCAATAGGAATATCAGAGTTATGGATAATAATATTTCAAGGTGGTGATTGCATTGGAACAAGTATTCTTTTGTCAGCAAGATTCCTGATGAAAATAATCTTACTGTAGGCAAGTTGACAAAGAGTTATTTGTGTACTGTACAGTTGTGAAACAGTCCATTAGAAATGTTCGCTTCCTGTGTGGTTTGAATGAGAATGACCCCATAGACTCATGTATTTGGATGCTCAGTCTCCATGGAGTGGAACTGTTTGATAGGATTAGGGGCGTGGCCTTCTTGGAGGAAGTGTGTCACTGTGGGTGGTCTTTCTTTAAAGTTCCAAACACCCATTCCAGGCCCAGTCTCTCCCTCTGCTGCCTGAGGCTCAGACTGTAATTCTCAGTTCCAGAGTCAAGCCTGCCTGAGTGCTCTTCCCCCCCGCCCCCATGCTCCCTGTTATGATGATAATGGACGAACCATCTGAATGCTTTCCTTTCCAAGAGTTGCTGTGGTCAGGTCATAGCACCTGTATATAGTAAAAGAACAGTGATTAAGACAGTCTATGTTAATTAATTAATTAATTGATTGATTGATTAATTGTATGTGTGTGGCATGAGTGTGTGGCAGCCAGAGATTGATAGTGACTGTTTTCCTCTAATCTCTCTCTACACCTTATTTTTTAAAACAATTTAAAATGTTTTTGAGATTATAATTACATCATTTTCCCCTTTCCCTTTCCTCCCTCCAACCATATCCCCCCACTTTGCTCCCTCATCCAGATTCATGGCCTCTTCCTCAGTTGTAATACATAATATACATCATACACATGTGATCTTGTTCCTGCTCAGTCTGAATGTCACTTGTGTATATGTTTTCAGGGCTGACCATTTGGTGTTGGATAACCATTGGTGTGCTCTTCCCTTGGGAAGACTATTTCTCCTACACTCATCCTTCCTCGTTGCCTGTAGTTCTTTGTCTAATGCGGTGAGCTTTCTTACTTTCATGATACCATGTCTGTGAGTGTCGTCCTTGTTCAGATCTTGTGTAGGCAGCCATGTTGGTGAGACTTCATGCGTGTAGCTTCTGTGACATTTTTTAGGAGACACATTCTCACGCCAAACTCCCTGCCCCTCTGGGTCTTAGAATTGTCCTACCCCACTTCTGCAATGACCTCTGAGCCTTAGGTCCAGGAGTTGTGTTGTAGGTGGATCTGTTAAGATTGGACTCCACAACTCTGCATTGGGATCATCAATTGCGGTTTTCTGTAGTGGTCTCTGTGTGTTGCAAAAAGGTGTTTTCTTGATGAGGGGTCAGGACTACACTTCTGTGTAGAAAGATAAATGCTTAGAATATAGAGTTATGCTGGCTTAGTAAAGTACTGGTTCTCCTCCAAGATGAATGACTTCAATGTGGCATGATGTCCCTAATAGTGTGGTAGTGGCACACATACTTTTAGGTGCTAATCAAATCTTTAATTGGACTTAATGTCCACTCAGCAAGAGGGATGCCATGCCTGGTGCCAGAAACCTTGCCAACAACTATTGCAGTCTGCCTTAGGTTTTTTTTATTTTGAGGCAGGGACTCTCACTGGGCCTGGAGCTGGGTGACTGAATACACTGGCAAACCAGCGAACCTTTGATTTGCCTGTCTGGCCCCACAGTTCTGGGTTACAGATGTGTGCTGTACGCAGCATTTACACAGGTGCTAAGACCTGAACTCAGGCCCTCGTGCTTGCTCAGCAGGCACTTTGCTAAATGAGCCAGCCTGGTTCAGCCCCTGACTGTATCTGCTTTTTAGAAATAAGTACTTGCTATTAAGTTTAGGAAATTGTTTTTCTTGATGGGTTTTTGAGACTGGATCTCACTCTGTAGTTCAGGCTGGCCTGGCATTCACTCTGAAGCACAGAATGGCCTTGAACTGAAGGTGGCTTTCTTTCCTCAACCTCCCAAATGCTGATTGCAGGTGTAAAACACCATGCCCCAAAAGCATTCTGCCCCCAATGCTTTGCATTTTAGGATAGTTCTATGTCAAGTAGGTAAATTCTATTTAGGACAATTAGAATCATTCAGCAATATTGTGAGATGCATTTCTTAGTTTGTTCTAAGAATTATTCACTTGGGTATTTAAGATAGAAAAACACCAAGGCCTAAACAAATTCTTTATATAAACAAAGCCAGAATAGCATGGCAACCTGTAACTGTCAAAAATTTTGATAAGTCTTGAATGGTGGGAAATAAACCTGAACATTAACCTCTTTTCAAAGAGCACTTTTTGTATGTTTTTTGAGACAGGGTCTCTCTGTAGCTCTGGCTGTCCTGGAACTCACTATGTAGAGCAGGCTGGCCTTGAACTCACAGAGATGTGCCTGCCTCTGCCTCCTGAGTGCTCTTCCCTCCTTATTGCCAGTGTGACTTGCCGTGGAACCTGCCTGTGGGTCATGGCTGCTTGCAAATTAAATGAAATAGTATGCAGCCTGTCCTGCCCCAGCATGTTTCCATAACTGGAATTATGGGAGATAGTAGCAATAATATAGAAAGTGTTTTTCTGTGAAGAAGAACCAGATTTGCCTTAGACAGGACCAGAATCTTTTGGGATATATCTAGAGGATGGGAAGAAAAGTGACAAAAAAACTACCTGCCAGCTTGCTCAGATTGCTGGTCTCTCATACCCAGGGACACTCAGAGCTTCAGTCACAACTAAGGCATTCCCAGCCCTTATTTTATTTTCACTTCAAAACAGAATATACAGTTTCATCTCCTAGACTCCCAAGCTGCTAACCCAGTGGTCCAAGTGCTTAGTGTACTGATTATGCAAAGTTGCTTGATTGCAGAGGCCTGCCCCAAACTCCTTTGATTTTCATGAGCTATTGCTTTTAGAACTACTTCTACAGAATATAGGGTTTTCAGGAGTTACACAGCCATGTGCTACATAATGATGATTCGGCCACTGAGGGCTGCATATATGATATGGTCCTGTTAGGTTATATTGTGGCTGCGTATATGATGTGGTCCTGTTAGGGTATATTGTGGCTGCATATATGATGTGTTCCTGTTAGGTTATATTGTGGCTGCATATATGATGTGGTCCTGTTAGGTTATATTGTTTAGTAACTGTCTTAATGCAAAGTCACTCTGTGGTCTTTGTGTCATGATGGAGTCATTATTGCCATTTCTTAGAAAGTGTCCCTGACACTCCACTCCAGAGAAGTAGAATGGAAGGCATGGGGGTAGAGGGTGGGAGGGCCAGACTGGGAGGGGTGGAAAGAGGGCACTGTGATGGAGATGTAACCTGAATTAATAAACATGAAAGAAAGAAAGAAAGAAAGAAAGAAAGAAGGAAGGAAGGAAGGAAGGAAGGAAGGAAGGAAGGAAAGAAAGAAAGAAAGAAAGTGTTCCTGTTGTGACAGCAGACAGAGAGTTTACTAGTTGCTACCTTCCATTTCCAGATGAATTCACCTTGGTCTGAATTTTTGACATCCTTGCTAATAAAAGTAAAATCCAAATAAAGTCTATTTAAGTAAAGCCAAATGATGACTTTAAGATACCATGGCCACAAAGGAACTTGGAATGAAGTAGCTTTTGATACCAAATAGAACATGAGTCCTCTGTGGACACAAGGCTAACCAGTGCTTAAAAGGCAACATCCCTCAGAGTTACTTGGTTTAAGAGAGCAGGAGCAATGAACTTTAATGCGTCTACATCACTCTGTTTCCTTCAACGTCAGTGAATGTTACAAACAAAGATCACTAAGGTTTTTGTGTTTTCGTGCATGCTCACATCTTTTTATCCTTCCTTTGTGTGTAATTAAAGGGAGTTTGTCATGTAAGCTAAGCTACCTGTGGATTGCCTAAAAAAAACAGGAAAGTGAGCTAGTGGTGAGGCCTGGTTTTTCTCTCCCTCCTCTAGATTTAGATCTTTGGTTTTCTGGGCCGGGGAGATGGCTCAGTAAGTAAAGGAGCTTGCTGTCAAGCCTGAGGACCTGAGTTCGATTTCAGAGCCTATATGATGGGAGGAGAGAACAGTCTCTCACAAGCTATCTCCTTGGCTACAAGTGCACACGCAGTCACAACTATGCAGGTAAAATAGATACCAAAATAAAGCGAAAACTTTGGCATTGCTGCCAACCTGACATATCAGAGCAATGCGAATCAAATAGGGGCAAATTACAAATATAAAACAGAATAAGTACTTGTTTAGAAATATGTAAGTATATGTGTGTTGTGGGAACACATTTTTATATAGCTCAATTATTTTGACAGGAAAGATCTGTTATTTCAAAGTTCTTCCCAATGATACCTAATGTCTCTAATATTGGCATGAAAGATAGGTTGTTTCAAAGTTCTTCAAAATGATCAAAACAATACCTAATACTCCATGTACTGTATATTACAAACAGTACAAAGAGAGCCAGGCATGGTGGTACATGCCTTTAATCTCAGCACTCATGAGACAGAGGCAGGTGGATTTCTGTGAGTTCACATCTAGACTACGTAGTGAATTCCAGGCCAGCAAGAGCTATATAATGAGACCCTCTCTCAAAGAGAGAAAGAGAAAGACTTGTATATGCTCTCAAAAGAAAAAAAAATGACAATTGACATTTTTCCTGTATATATTTAATATATTTCCCAGAAACATATGTACATACACATACACATACGTATGTATATATATAATATCATCAAAGATATAGGTTAGAAGACATAAATATGTAGCATGGATTGGGAAGAACATGACTCTATCCAAGAAGGGGAATGGCACTTATTCAGCAGCTACTACATAAATTTGGGCTGTGTCTCACCAAAATACACCTCTACTGCAAACTTTGGACCATAGATTTTCCATGTTTTTGACTTATGGGGATTATCCAGTTCATTTCTTGGTAGATAAAGCCTAAGAATAGGGGAAAAAAAGATCATTACATTTTCTTTTAGGGCTAACAGAAAGCCATGCAATAGATTCCCCTTGTTAACATATCAAAGAAAGACCTCACTAATGATCAGAGCCTCAACCCCTCTCGTGTGTGTTGATTGGCCCCTTCCAACTCTTCTAGATATAAGATACCTTAATAAGTACATGTTGCTGATTCTCCCAACACTGGTTTTTATTATTAATGATATTTCTATAAGTGAGAAATACTCCAGAGATGTTTAATAAAACCCAGTAATAAAATATTGCTTCTCCTCTAAGTGAAAAAGTTGGTGTTTTGGCTAAACAGCTACCTTATGACTATATAAACAGCTTGTCTTATCCATAAGCAATTAAATGTTATATACAAGTGAGCATAAAAACCATCCATCTGTGCTTCTTCTGTATTAAGATTGACTAGAAAGAACAAAACTATCCTTTAGCAAAAACCACTCTTAAGAAGTAGCAACAAAGTCCTAGCCAGGTTTCAAAGACTGAATCAAAGTTGTGCACATTCAGAAATAAATGGTAAAAGTCTCCACCAAATCCAAAGTCATCTTTATGAATCTGAATGCGTGTGTATTGCAAGTCTGTGGGCCACTAATTCTCTGCTGGTGTCTTACAAGCCTGGACTTGTTATCGGGTCTTGATTAGCTTGAAGAGAAGGTTAGGACATAGTGGATTCTCATCCTCTCTCTGCCTGTCTGTCCGCCTGTCTGCCTGCCTGTCTGTCTGTCTCCCCCTTGTTCTCATCACTGCAAGAAGATTCTTTGGAATAATATTCAAACCCAATTATTTTTTAAATAAAGATTTCCGATTGAACTTCTAATAAATGATTTTGTAATAAATCACATTTAAGTGGAAAACTATCACAGGAAGGATTGTAGGTGACTCCACTAGTACCTATGATTTCTAACTCCTGCTCTAGATGGCAGGGTGCCAATCAGCTTCTAAACTGTGGGCACCTCTGGATGGTAGGGGTGCCAATCAGCTTCTAAACTGTGGACACCTCTGGATGGTAGGGGTGCCAGTCAGATTCTAAACTGTGGACACCTCTGGATGGTAGGGGTGCCAATCAACTTCTAAACTGTGGACACCTCTGGATGGTAGGGGTGCCAATCAGCTTCTAAACTGTGGACACCTCTGGATGGTAGGGGTGCCAGTCAGATTCTAAACTGTGGGCACCTCTGGATCACAAGTGGAATTTGGGGGTTGCACGCCAGTTAGCCAACACTTATTTCTCAAGGCCTTGCCAAACTCAAGGAATTGAGCAGATGCACATTAAACTCCCGTGGAAGGAATTGACTCTCATAATCGAGATCTGATACTACTAAAAAGTAATATATTTTAATTTGTAGTCCAAAGATACAGAGCCTGTGAGTAACGCAACACTGAGCTTCAACAAGCAGCGGTATGTTAAAAATAACCTTTCCCAAGTCACATAGAGGGAGCAGAGTGGTGGTGGGAGAAACTAATGGGATTGAGTTCCATGAAAAAAAAAAGACAAAAGGAAACAAACTGTAAATGTATAAATGATTATTGTGTTGTATGTATATTTCATATTAATAATAAATGCAAAAAACTCTTAAAATATTTTAAAAACCACATTAAGATGACTAATGCATTGGAATGATGATTCAGGATTTTGTTTCTTTTCTATAAGCTGAACTTAACTTTGTCATAATAAGGGAACATTAAACTGTTTCTATTGGATTACAATGTATCCTACCTGTTATTTCTTATAAAAGATGTATGAAAACAAAAGAAAAAAGGGCAGTCATCATAGTATTTAGGAAGATTCTAAAAAAGACAGGGTGAAAGAAAAAGGTTAGTTTCACAATAAAATTGATACAAAGAACTAATTATTCCAATGAGTTTAAAATGTCTTCTCTTATTCCTGTAAATACGTATTAAGCAATCACATCCACTAAATATACAGCACTTTACAGTTTATAATGATACATTCACCACACAAAGAAGGCTTCAAGATAACGTTGCTTTTTCTTGGTGTTAAAAATGTTAAGGAAAGTCGGGAGTGGCGGCCCACGCCTTTAGGGAGGCAGAGGCAGGCATATCTCTGTGAGTTCAAGACCAGCCTGGTCTGCAAAGTGAATTCAGGACAATCAGGGCTATTTACACAGAGAAACCCTGTCTTGAAAAACAAAAAAAAACAAAACAAAAAGTTAAGGAAAGGTATTTATGTGTTAAAATTGTTATTTAGATAGTATTTTCAATTAAAATATAAATCTCAAATATAGTTCAGTGAAGTAAAAGAAACTAAATTGAACTACATTTTTCTTTCTTTTTTTAAGATTTATTTATTTAACATGTGAGAGCTCTATCTGTATATATGCCTACATGCCAGAAGAGAGTATCAGATTCCAGTATAGATGGTTGTGAGCCACCATGTGGTTGCTGGGAATTGAACTCAGGACCTCTGGAAGAGCAGACAGTGCCCTTAACTGCTGAGCCATCTCTACAGCCCCCTTCTTTTTTTTAATATCACTTATTTTATTGTGCCATAAAATCACAAGGGATATTTATGCTTTTGAGTTATTGTAAGTACTGTAAATTTTCAAACAGACAATATGTGACAAGTACATGTGAAAAATAATATAACAAACATTTTTAAATTGATCTTCCACATCTAGCTATGAATCAAAGCACAAGGGAATATGGTTAAAAAGACATGTTTTGAACTTCATTTTTCTTTCCTTTTTTTTCCGAGACAGGATTTCTCTGTGTGGCCTTGGCCGTCCTGGAACTCACTGTGTAGATCAGGTTGGCCTAGAACTCAGAGAGATCTGCCTGCCTCTGGCTCTCGAGTGTTGGGGTTAATTATATGTGCCACCAGTGCCCTAAAATGTAACTTTTATGCATTAAAGTGACATTATTTGAAAACGCCATAAGGAATCATTTTTATTAGCATAAATTTACATATAGTATATATAGGAGTATATTTATACATATATAGTTAAAATGAAGTTATGCTGACAGTGTTCTGCCTGAGAGTAATAGACTAAAAAAAAAAAAAATCCCAGTACCAGGTGTGAGAAACTGTTTAATTTCAAATTCTTGATCAGGGAAGACCCAGAGACTCCCCAAATAAAATAGGTTATTGCTGTTGTTCTTGATTGCCCCCAAATCAAAATCCCCATCTCATTCTTCACAGAAATAGAAAAAAAAAATCCTAGCTGGGCATGGTGGTGCACACCTTTGATCCCAGCATTTGGGAGGAAGAGGAGGCAGATCTCGGAGTTCGGGGAGTGTCTGGTCTACAAAATGAATTCCAGGACAGCCACTACTGTTACAGAGAAGCCCTGTCTCGACAAAACAAACAAACAAATCCTAAAATTCATATGGAATCACGAAGACTCTGGATAGCCAAAAACATCCCGAGGGAAGATATTAATGCTGGAGGGATTACCATTCCAGATTTTAAATATACTACAGAGCTGTAGTAGTAAAAAAAATGTGTGGAACAGACATGTAGACAAATGGAACAAAATCAAAGACTCAAACATGAGTACGTTCACATGTGACTTCAGCCACTTAATATTTGACAGAGATACCAAGAACAAAAGCTGGAGAAAAGATACCATCTTAGACATACGGTGCTGGGCAGACATATGTCCACATACAGAAGATTGAAATTAGAACCCTATCTATCATCTTGCACAAAAACTAACTCCAAACATCAAAGGCTTAAACGTGAAACCTGAACAGCTGAAAGTGCTAGAAAGAAACATGGACAGTACCCCACGTGATATAGGTGTAGGAAAGGACTATTTGCCCAGGAATTAAGGCCAATAATTGACCAATGGGACTTAATAAAACTGAAAGCTTCCGCACAGCTAAAGAAACAACTGGCTGAAGAGAAAGCCCACAGAACAGGAGAACATCTTTGTGTATTTTTATACACAGAATTATGTGTATATAGGTTTTTACAGGTTAATAATCATAGTTAATAAACTATGATTCTTTATGATTTTTTTCAGACACCCTACTGTTTTTATCTTCCTAATTCTGTATTTGTCTCCCTTCACTGCCCTGATTTGAACTCTTTTTTTCTCATTTCCCCTTTCAGATCACTTGTGCTCTTGTATTTCCCTCTCTATAGCTTCCCAACCTCTCTACCTAGATAATGATCCTTTTTACTTTCCTGGTTCTGCAGTTGCTCCAGGATATATTCTCACACCTGAAGATTTGGAGCTCAGAGTCTCTGATAAGAGAGAATGTAACATTTCTCTTTCAGGATCTAGGTTACTTCACTCAATATGATCTTTTATAGTTCATCCTTATACCCACAGGTAAGTGTAGTCCTCACCTCTGATGGAAGAAACTTCTCTTTGCAACGTACAGAGACCATTACAGAAAACCACAACCAATCAAAATGCAGTGCTGTAGAGCCCAGTTCCAGTAGATACATCTACAAAACAACTACCAGACCTAAGGCTCAGAGAACATAGTGGAAGAGGAGGATGAAAGGTTGTTAAGAGCTGGAGGACCAGGGAGTTTCCTGTAAGTTTGTTTTTCCTAGTACTGTCAGAAGCTACACCCATAAACTCTCACCAACATGTCTGCCTAAACATGAGCTGAACAAGGACAACAATAGGCTGCCCAAGAGGGTGAGGAGAAGAGCAGGAGGCCTTAACCTTACACAAGGACCTATGGGCAACCAAGGAATGTGGAGATGGGGAGAAATAGACTTCTCTAGGGAAGAGCAAGCATACTAAGTGGTTATCCGAGAACAAATGGGCATCCCTGAAAACACAAAGTACAACCGAAGCGGTATAGACTGAGAAGGTTTTATTTAAGAACTTATATGTGCATAAGTATGCATATATGTATGTGACAATTAGTTTTAAAAGAGCCCATCAGTTTTAAAGAGAGGAAGGAAGGCTATATAGACGTGTTTGGAGGGAGGAAAGGGAACAGAAATAATGCAAGTATAATCTCAAAAATAAAGGAAAAAAGTAAAAGGGCATCATCATCATAGTGAAATGATAAATAGCAAAATGGAAAGAAGTGTTCACAGTCCATGTTGTGCCAAAGGTCTTGCATAAAGTAGTTCTACAATTCAATGGCAAAAAGATATCCCATGAAAAACTCAAATGATTTGAGCAGACATTTATGATAAAGGATAAATGAACTTTCACAAGAATAAAGAATTTTCACAATTCAATGACAAAAGATTGCCCAACAAATACTCAAGAGACTTGAACAGGCATTTCCCCTGAGATGTCTAGCAGGCACATGAAAGGACTCACAGTCCAAATGCCAACAAAATCTTCAAATACGCTAGTGTCGCCAACTTTAAATAACAGAGAACATTGTCAGTGAAGATGCAGAAAACTGGAGTCCCTTGTGCATTGGGAGGGTGGCGGGAATGCATGGCCTGCAGCACTGTGGGGAAAGGTTGAGTGGCTCCCCGGTAAGTGATGCTGAGGTTATCAATTCTACTTTTAGGCAATGTGTTTTTCATGACATTTGCTTATTAGGCACAGTTTTCCCTCCCATCTGTGTGTTGTGGGTTGACCTAGGCTGCTATGCATCTAATGTTATTTACTGGATCCCCATAAAGTTTGGTGACACCCAGACAACACATATACCTGTCTTTGTTGTGTAAACCTTGCTCTGCCTAATTTAAAGTTGATTGGTTGAATAAAGTGTCTATAGCCCGGATTGGGTAGAAGAGAGGTAGGTGGGGAGAAGGTCGGAGGGCTTTTGGAGCAGAGAGAATCACAGGATAAAGGAGTGGAGAAGGAGGAGAAAAAGAAGGCCAGACACCATGGGTTAATGGAATATCATATCTCAATGTGGCCTGGAACATTGGCATAACATGGAGAATAACAGCCCAGGGGACATGTGTATATGATATGGGGTTTTATTTGGGGAATAGAATTAAAAGCTAACTTAGATGAGATAAGATTGCACAATCCAGCCTAAAGTTTGTTAAAATCCACCAGGAGTCTGTATGGGCTAAGGGATAACTCCATTGCCCTAATAATCATGAGTATTATAAAAATTAATATTTCCTTCAACACTAATAATCATGAGTGTTATAAAAATTAATATTTCTTTCAACACTAATAATCATGAGTATTATAAAAATTAATATTTCCTTCAACACTCGTGTGTGTGTGTGTGTGTGTGTGTGTGTGTGTGTGTGTGTGTGTGTCTGTAAGCCAGCACAGGAACTACCTACATTGATTTTGTTTATTTTGTTGTTTTTATTTATTTTAAGTATTTTTTATATTTTAGAGTGTGTGTGCAAGTTTCTAAGTTTCTATGTATGTGACTCTATGGAACTCATCTGCTTGTTTTATAGCCATCCAGTAGACTGCCCTGTGGTACAGCCTGGGGCCTAGTAAGACTTTGACCCTCAGGTCCCTCTTTATTGCTTTTAGGTGGCTCCCTTCTTCCTTCCCAGGAGGCATGCTGTTCTCTTCTTTCTGGGATCCTTAAGTAACAATAAAAAGCCACCTGCTTCAACATATTTATAATTTAAGTAGCTAACAGAGAATAGGCAGAGGATAAAAACAGCAAGAGAAATTTTAAGTTGACTAGTATAGTTACTTAGTTCAGATTAACAGTTTTACAGAAAATGAACCTAGTGAGACTTAAAGTTTGCTCCATGCAGCAAATACCAAGACATAGCATTTATGACTGATGATATAAATTACATACTTAAGATGCTCTGAGTAATGATAATGGAAGACATTCTCACGTTTCATAAGGTAAGATTAGATTAATAAAACTACTGCACTGAGAAAAAAGTAACTTGAAGAAATAAATAAATGTTAAAAAAAGAAGTGAAAAAAACTTGCATTGTTTATCAATTCAAAGGTAGGTTAAAAACTTTTATTTAAAAGTATGTTATAAGTTATTGGCAACAATATGGTGTTTTGTTTGTATGTTTGTCATTTGGGGTTTTGAGGAGAAGGAATCTCACTATGTAGCCCAGGTGGTCTGGAATTCACACTGTAGACCAGGCCACTCACAGAGATTCACCTGCCTCTGTCTCCTGGGTGCTGGGATTAAAGACATGTGCCTGAACTCTCAGTGGCTACAATGTGTTTTAAAGATACAAAACAAAAATGTAATCACTACTCTGTAGTACTTTGTAATATTTTTTTAAAATCAAGATGTTTCATTTCATTTGAAAATTAATGTATTTATTATATAGAATTCATAAAAATTACTAAAAATATCATATTGTTGCTTTCCTCCAGTTTCCTGGCCATGGGCTGATATCTGTCATTTTCTTTACTGGGAATTGTAGCAAAGGAAATCCCAAACCAAAATCGCTCAAAAGACTAGACAATAAAGAGTCATGCTTGGTGACCCAAACCTGTAACCTCAGCACTTGGGAGGCTGAGGCAGAAGGATCACACGTTCAAAGCTAGCCTGAGCTACACGATAAGCTTTAGGCCAACCTGAACTCTGCAACTCTGTCTCAAAAACTTAAACAAAAGAAAAAGATTAGAGAAGAACAAGGCATATCTTGATTACTTACCGGAGAGAGAAATTTCACTTTCACATCGTCATATAGAGCTGGACAGTTGAATACGTTAATTATCACTCTGCCTGTTTCAATATCATGAAACATCTGTGAATAAACATATAAAATTCAGAAGTATATGCCCAGCTAATAAGTGTAAGAGTGAAGCCCACATTATCCCTCAAACGGTCCAACTTTATCAAGTATTCTTGGTGTCTCAGTCCAGTCTTTTTCATGTATATAAGTAGATGTTAATCTTTCTATGAAATTATAACCTGGTTCTTTAAATGAACTCCTGTTGGAGGCTATGATGGAACTCTGTTGAAAAGCACATTAATAAATATAATAGAGCTTAATCAAGGAAACATTACTGTTGAATATACGTCATTTGCTTTTCATATGTTGGAGCCTTTTTTGAAAATGCACTGTGCGTGCCATTCACAAACCCATGCCTAGCACTGGTTCTGCAGTCTTTGCATCCACCCATCCAGGTGAGTTCTTTGCAACCTCAACCACCTACACCATCCCCAACACTCAAGCCTGGCTGTGTTCGCTCAGCAGCATGCTGCCCTAGCCTGGTAAGTTGTCACAGAACATCACCTAGCTATGCCATCCCCAAACTCAAGGCCTAATCCTGCTGTCAGCCTGTGCACCAGCCTAGGCTGGGGAGTGCCTTGGATTACAGCTCACCTGCACAACTTTCACACTTCCGTGTATAACTTGAGTAGTGTAGCTTGCACACCAGCCCAGGAAGACCCAGCTATGGGTCCCATTCATACATTTTCTTGTTACCACTGAATTGGAACTACCCACACTCCTGTAGTAAAAAATCAGCACCTAGGGGTTGAAGAGATGGCTCAGCAGTTACAAGTACTAGCTATTCTTCCAGAGAACTTGTATTAGGTTCTCAGCACCCACATGGTGGCTGACAACAATTTGTAAAGTCAGTAGTGATATGATGTCCTATTCTGTTTTTTTTTTTCCTGGGCATTGCATGCATATGGTGTACATATATACTGGCATGAAACACATGGACCACCTAATACACAGTGCCAGAAAAGAAACTTATTGTGCATATTACAGTTAAAATAGAATTTATGGAACCAAGAGAGGGTATTGAAAACTGCAAGAGAAAAACCACGTCACTACAAAAGAAAAACAGAATAAAAGCTGAATTGACAATGTAGACTTTAAAAGTCAGAAGATCTTGAAGCAATGTACCTCAAGCTTTAAAAGAACACAGATGCCACTGGAAGGTGCTATGTAAACTTCCAAAGAAGGGAGGCAACCAGCAGTCCTACCCACCTATGATGCCTATGAACCACATCAATGATCAACATGGCGCAATCACCCTAAGGGTGCAGTGGCACATATATATGCCTTTGCAGTAACCAACAACTCTTTAATTGGACTTAAGACACACTCAACAAGAGACAAAACATGCCTGGTACTGGAAACCTAGGTAACTTCTCAGTACTGGTAAAATCATGGAACATTATGGGAGAGGGAGAAGAAAGATGGCAAGAGCCAAAGGATCAAGGATTTTGCTATGACTTCACTCTTATACTGTGACTCCTAGTAGTGTCACAAGTTACACACATATAATCTCACCAATATGACTGGCCAAATGCGAGTGGAACAAGGATGACACTAATAGACATGCCTAACTGGACAGGGAAAAGCCATAAGACCTCAACCCTACACAAAGAGTTCTAGGCAACTGGAGAAAGCTGAGAGTGGGAGAGGTGGCTCCAGGGAAGAGCACACAAATTGGTTATTCAATATCAAACAGCCTTGAAAACATACGTAAAAGTAGCATTATATAGGCTGAGCGGGTTATATTCATGAATATATGTGTATATAAATATACATATGTGAATGCCATAACAATTAATGAAAAGAGGTCATAAATTTGAACAAGAGCATATGACTGCTGAACTGAGGGGGACTGATATGTAGGAGCATCCCACACCAGAGGAGTAGGGTAGGTGGGAGAAAAGGGCAAGAGGGTGGGAGGGTGGGACTGAGAGGGGTGGAGGGAGGGGACTGTGATGAAAATGTAACTTGAAGTAATAAATAAATATTAAAAAATTTTTGAATGAGAGCAAGAAGGGCAAATGGAAGGGTTTGAAGGGAAGAAAGAGAAGGGAGAAATGTTGGAATTATATTATAATCTCAAAAATTTTAAAGTAAGAAATAAAAAAAGAACACAGGTGTCAACACAGATTACTATACCCATCAAAATTATCAGCCATGAGTGAAGGAGAAAAACTTTCCATGACATAAGCAGGCTAAAATAATTCATGTCCAACAAACTAGCCCCACAGAGAATACTGGGAGCAGTTCTTCAGACTGTAAAATGCCTGGCAGGGAATCAGACCAGCGCCTTGCTCAGCCATCAGAGAAGCTTCCTCCTGCAGCAGATGGGAACAAACACAGAGACCCACAGCTGGACAGTGTGCAGAATGAGAGACTCAGCCTGAAAACAGATGTCTCCATCAAATCCCTCCTCTCAGGGCTCAGAGAACTATGCAGTAGAGGAGACAGAAAAACTCTAAGAGTCAGAAGGGGTGGAGGACACAAAGGAAATAAGACCTTCCAAACATAGCAGTACTGACACATAGGAACTCAGAGAGGCTGTGGCAACATGCACAGGGCCTGCACCAGATGGGGTCCTAGCTGAAGGGAAAGGTGGATGAAAGCCTACATCCCTAACCCAGAAGCTATCTCCTATTGATAACCACTTGCAAATGAAAAAATAGTTTTCCCCAATGGGGTCCCACTGGGTATACAAACCACTCTTTTTGTTTTTCAAGACAGGGTTTCTCTGTGTAGCCCTGGCTGTCCTGGACTCACTTTGTAGACCAGGCTGGCCTTGAACTCGCAGAGATCTGCCTGCCTCTGCCTTCCAAGTGCTGGGGTTAAAGGTGTGTGCCAACATGCCCAGCAATTACAGACAGCTGTGAACTGCCATGTGGTTGCTGGGATTTGAACTCCAGTCCTTTGGATGAGCAGTCGGTGCTCTTAACTGCTGAGCCACCTCTCCAGCCCTGGTATGGGCTTTTGGAGCCTCAAAGCCCACCCCCAGTGACATACTTCCTCCAAGGCCACACCTCCTAATTCTTCCTAAACAGTTTCACCAATAGGGTGGAATATGAGCCTGTGGGGGCCATTCCATTCAAACCACTGCACTGTTGCATCAAAGGCCTGTCATTATCTTGGGCATTTTTTCAACATGTTATATAAACATTACCTCTTGGCTCCCACTGTTTGAGGGAAAGAGGTTTCTTTCTAGTTCATAAACTCCCTGTTTCTCAGGACGCCAGCCCATAGAACATCTCAGTAACAAAATCACTAAGGACGCAGCTAACTCTAAAGATTTTTTGGGCCTCATTCCACATTTCCTGACTCAAACTCTGAGAGAACAACCTAGGAACATGTATCCCTAGAAAGTCCAAGGTAATTTTTGTAAATTTTAAAAAGTGACTGGAAACAAGATAAAATGGCCAATGCTAACATGAATTTAAACATGATTATAAATTAAAAACTTTGATAGATTGCTGGGAATGCATTTCAGCATTGTGGGAAAGTGAAAGACAAAACAAGACTTAACCAGAATTTATAGAAAATTCCTTGAAAAACCCTTTTTGAACAATGAGGAGAAGCAAGTTCTGGTTTCCATCTAAACCGAGCATCAACCAAATTGGATGGTAACAAGAGCAGCGAGCATCACTTTGGGGAATGAGCGTGCTATTTTAATGTTGCATTTTCAGCTAAACACCAGGCTAAGAAAATTGCTAGACTGATAAAGTACCCGTTGTGTAAACATGAAGACCTAAGTTTGGATTCTCTGCACCTAAGTTGAGTGTGATGCTTTGTCCCCTGTAATCCTAGCATTGGGGATGTGGAAACAGGAGGATTCCTGCTCTTGCTGAATTAGCAAGCACCAGGACCCAGCCTCAAAAAATAAGGTGGGTAGCCATTGAAGAAGACACCCAGCCCTCTGATTCCCCGTGTATGCACACGCACTTGCACCCATACCTGCACATACACCTATATCCTTACATGTATGTGCACACAAACAAAAGCAAAAATAAAACACCAGAAGTTTCAGTTCATATATTTTCTCTTACCATACAATTTTTGGAAGAAAAACAAGAAAAAATAGTCTCCTGCCACATTACTATTCGTATTTCTAGATCACTTCCATCGCCTTTTCCAACACCTGAGTAAAAGTGAAAAATATATACTTGTTAAAAGTCAAAACATCTCTCCTATTGACACTATGGCTTGAGAATAATGACCTCAGAGTGCAATGTGGTCATATTTAATCATTTGACTTTGTATAGATTTTACTTTTGGAAAGCAAGACTTCAAAAGCCAAATTTTGTCTTCTAAAGCAGAATTTATAAGGCTAGAGAGAAAGAGAGAAATATGGAATTTAGTTTCTTTTGTTTTGTTTTGTTTTTTGAAGTAGGAGTTCATGTGTAAGACATTGTAAGTAGCTATCCTCCCAAACGTGAAAACACTGCTCCTTCTACCCAACCCTTCTGTTCTAAATAAAGCACTTACCATTTATAGAATAAATAATGAATCTTTTTATCACGAGCAGTTTTCTTGGAGGGAGAGTCCATTGGTAGCTAGTTTTTAGTTTTTCAAAATATTTAACGTATCTATTCTGCAAAGCAACAGAAGCCTTGGTTAAAGTTGGTATGAAATGCCTAAAGTCAGCATTTCTTGCTCCCCCATCTCTCTCTATTGCAAAGAATTTGTCAGGTACAGTTAAGGTAAGGAAACAACTGTAAAATGCTATTACATATCTGGGCATATTTCATATTTATTGCCTCATGACTGAATATCTACCAAGAAAAAAAAAGACTGAGTTTGGTGCCATTGTGGTGAATGAACTAACATGAAAGGATCTAATCCTTGCATATGGGTTGCCCATGTTGTTGGCTTTGTGGATGTAAAATATATATAATATATCATATGATATATATCATGTCATATGTGCATGTGTGCATGTGGGTACTCTCATGCAGAGGACAGATGATATTGCTGGTTATCTTCTTGGATCATCACCACCACCATCATCATCACCACCACCACCACCACCATCATCACCATCATCATCATCATCATCAGAGATAAAGTCTCAGGGTGTAGCCCTGGCTGGCCAATGAGCTCTGTGGATTTACCAAGTCTCTGTCTCTCTCTCTCTCTCCCCAAGTGCTGAGGTTTTAGACTTGGAGCACCAGGCCTTCGGATGGGTGCTAGAGATCCAAATTTAGACCCTGATATTCGGGTGGAAGGCACTTTACTAAACAAACCATCTCCCAAGTCACTGCGCATGCTTGACAAGGTGGTTGGTTGCTCAGAAAAAACAAACAAAAAACAAACAAACCAAAATATCAAAACAGCCCCAGCATTCCAATACAGTGGTTGAAACTTAGTAATGATGACTATGTAAGAGAAAAAAAAATGTAGTTTGGTAGAGAGTAGCCCCTAGTCACAGCAGAACAGCATATATATATGCATATATGAAGAGTAGAAGAAGACATCTATACATCAGGCCGTCATGTGCCATTCTTCTCCGTCCCTCCACTCTATGGCGTCTTCACTCTCCATTTCTTTTTACTGTTTTTGGGAGGAATCCTTGAGGATCTCCATGCTTCATACTGTCCCTATAGAATGTTGCTCATAGGACTTTCCTTGAATCTTTTTTCAAGAAGTTGAAACATTCTGGTGTTGAACCATTTGAGAAGTGCTGATAAAATTAATAGCCATGCTTTTATTAGAAATGAAAGTCTAGGGGCCAGCAAGGTGTCTCAGCATGTTAAAGCACTTGGCTATACATGCATGAGGAACTGACTTTAAACCTCAAAAACCCATGTTAAAAATTCCAGGCATGGCTGTGAATTCCTGTAATCCCAGCAGTGTAGTGTAGAGACAGATGTGACCCTGGAGCTCACTTGCTAGTCAACCTAGACCTCCCTCCCTTCTTTCTTTCTTTTTGGTTTTTCAAGACAGGGTCTCTCCATATGGCCCTGGCTGTTCTGGACTTCACTCTGTAAACTAGACTGGCCTCCAACTCAGAGATCCACCTGCCTCTACCTCCCAACTGCTAGGATTAAAGGTGTGCACCACAATGCCCAGCTCGTTCTTCTTTAAAATACAATTTCTCTTCCCTTGTCTTCCCTCCCTCTGTCCCACCCCCTTACTTACTTACTTACTTACACACACACACACACACACACACACACACACACACACACACACACA
>CAJQZJ010033165.1:2027497-2041296 GCA_907164525.1 Lophiomys imhausi
ACACACACACACACACACACACACACACACACACACACACACACACAGGAGAATCATCCAGAAACAGCTCCTGTGAATTCTTCAGGGGGTTGAACTGTTCATGTGTCTGTGAAACGGTAAACGTTATATGGTGGTTACAGGTCAGGACCCTCCTATGTTGGGATGGCAAAGCAATTCCTGAACTCTAAAGACAGCAACAAGTATAAAAATATAGAGTAGAACGTTCTGGGCAGATCACAAGGCTTGGCATCTGAGGTGGGCTGTCAGCCTCGGGGAAGGAGCGAGGCCTGTCCCAGGGCACCTGAGTGCTGCCAACTGGTCATCAGCCTGGAAGGGTGGGACGTGGGGCTAATGACAAGTACTGATACCTCTTGCCCTTTCTCAGAACCCTCAAAAACAGAGATCTTACCTGAGAAGGGGTCTCTATTCCTTGAAACTTAGAGCTGTTGGTTTTATCTGTCCGCCGTTCCCCAAAAAAGTAAAGACTTTCCTATGGGAAAGGGGACAACAAAACCATGGTTTGGCCTGTTCTTCTTTTTCCTACTCTTGAAATACTCTTGAAGTCTGGCTTCCCACAGTTGGCAGTCTTGGGGTAGAGGTTACCCCAAATAGCATAGCTAGGAAGCCACATCAGAGACATGTATTTATGAGACCAAAGACTCATAAATACATGGACGCTAGAGTGGGAAAGGCTAGCAACCATCTGGTCTAATCCTTCTGTCTTTCATTTTATAAACAAGAAATGGGCCAGACTCCAGACAGAGAAGCAGGTCAGCTAACTGCAGGGTCTCACTGGGCCTGGAGCTCTCTGATTCACTAGATTGGCTGGCCAGCAAGCCTTTAGAATTCGCCTGACCCCCTTCCCCAGACCCTCCCTTTTGGGGTTACAGGAGTACACCACTTCATTTTCACATAGGTGATGGGGTCCTTATGCTTCTACCCACTCCCTCCAATTTACTTTCCGAGACAAGGTCTCTCACTGAACCTCAGTCGCTGATATGATTAGGCTGGATGACCGGCAAGCTCCAGCAATCTACCCCACCGTCTCTAATGTCCTACCCACCACTTCTGGAGGTGGGTGGATAGGCCCACACTGCCACTTTTTTTACGTGGGTGCTAGGGCTCTGAACACAGGTCCTTTGCTTGTGCAATAGGCCTTTGACCGACTGAACCATCTCCCCAGCCCCTCATTAAGTTTATTTTATTGCTCATTAATTACTGATCTATAATTTTAAAAAAGTCACTGTTCCAGGATACCGTTTTGTTTTACTCTCACCTGTGCCCTCGGCCCCAGGCTTTCGACTAACTGACCCAGCCCTAGTGCAGGCATGGCACCACCCACAGCACCCAGGAACTACAGGAAACGAGGATAAAACACCCATTTTTTGAAGCCTGTTATAGAAACAGAGAGCGCGCTGGGATTCAAACAGTGCACATTTGGAAACCAAGGCGTCTCCTGTACACACCGTAGGAGAGGTAAGCAGAGCACTCGCAAGTGCTAAACTCCCAGCTCCTGGCAGGCAAGCGACTGAGAATTCTGTTCCAAAAAGTGGAAACAGGACAACCATGGTGGCTCAGTGGGTAAAAGAGCTTGCTGCCAAACCTGATGACTTGGGTTTGATGCCCAGAACCTGTGCCTGCATGCACACACACACTAAATAAAAGTTTTTTTTTGAAAAAAGAGGAGGCAGAGGCAGGAGGATCTCTGAGTTTGAGACCAGCCTGGTGTACAAAGCAAGTTCTGGGACAGTTCAAGACCATTACACGGCGAAACCTTGCCTTGGCCGGGGGGGGGGGGGGGGGGGGTGGGGATTTTTAAGGAATTGGAAATAGTCCACCTTGTCTCCTCGGAAATTTCTAGAGAGGTCAAGTATCTCCTATAGATTGACTTTGACTCAGCAGATAATAATATGCTGTTGTGAACTGGCAGGTTAATGACTTACCAATTATAGAAATGCTTAAATCCTTTGGGGGCACTTACCTAATTAATCTTGATAGTATTTTTGTAACAGAGGAAGAAGCCATGTGATTGTTGGAGGTGGGGTGTTTTGACCACTGAGGAGTAATTTTTTCTTTTCTTTTTCCTCCTATAGCCCAGGCTGGCCTTAAACATGAGATCTTCCTGTTTCAGTATGGAACGGTGGGATGGGGGCAGGTACCTACAAGCCTGACTGAGCATTTTCACATTTGCATGATTGGCTTAATTTACCTTACCTTAATCCTTCAGTTACCATGCCCTGCTTCTATTAAAATGTTCACATAGAGTATATCATGATCTTTGTACTAATTTTTATTTATTTTTTAAAAATACTGCACCAAACTGTGGCAAATCTTAATTGCTGAGGTATTTTGCATTCCCTTAAATTTTGCATCTCTCTGACCTCAGTGGAATCCTGGCCCAGTACAAGAGATAGGTCAGTTGCTAATCTCCCATTAAACAAGGGAGTACTAAAATAGGGTTTCTGTAAAACCACCTCTCCAGTTTGACTTATATGAGTTGTGAGTCAAAGCATTATTGTTAACATTTTATAGTTGAGGCTTCAGGAGAATTCAATCCATACAGGACAGCACAGATGCATTTTCATACCTTTGCATTTAAAACTATTTCACTGGCAATGAGGCAGGCACAAACCATGGTTCCAGTTCTTCCTAGAAAGAAAAGAAGGCCACTTAAAGTATCATTGTTCATCGTAGTGCTCAATTTAAAACTTGCTCAGAGGACCTGGGGAGATGATTTATCTCTAGATGTGCAGAAAGCATCAGGAAGTGAACTGCGATCCTAGAAGCCGGGTGAAGGCTGTTGTGACAGTTTTTACCCTGACACAAGGACTGGGGATGAGTCTGCATCCAGATGCTTGTTAGTCAAGCAGCTAGTCCTGGGGTTAGTGCGAGAGCCTGTCTCAAAAAATAAGGCAGGGGGCCAGCAAGATGGTTCAATGGGTTAGGGCCCTTGTACAAGCTGACAACCTAAGTTCAGTCCTCAGAAAACACACTCACCCACATCACACATGCACGGATGCACATTCTCACACACACACACTCACACACATCACACATGCACGGATGCACATTCTCACACATACACTCACACACATTCACTCACATACACACGTGCACACACACATGCTCAACACATACACACACTCACACACACATACACACATGCACAAATGCACATTCACACACATGCTCAACACATACACACACTCACACACACATACACTCATACACACTACATACTTACATACACACATATTCACACATGCACACACATACACACTCCGTATACATTAACAAACAATATTTTTTTTTAAGATGAAAAGCAAATGAGGAGGAAATCCCAGGGTCAGCCTCTGACAACACAGCAGAAATACCCAAAATGCATAAGTAAAGGACCCTGCCCAAATATTTCAATTCAACAGTAATGAAAATCTCTGCTCTGTGGCTGTACCTGGAACTCTGTGTCCAACTGTGGGCACGACACACAAGTGTTGCTGTGCGCTTTCCCCTAGTCTCTAGTGCTGACATCGCAGAAAGGGAAAGACAGGTCCTCTCGGTCAGGAGTTTAACACTAAACCACTAACTAAAACAAACGAAATACCCATAACACCATCTAGCCTTTGCAGTGCCTACCATTCCTTCCATTTAAGAGTTCTTAGTTAATTAAAAAAACAAAAAAACAAAAAAACAAAAAAACTAGCCAGTCTCACGCAGCCCAGATTGCCCTCAAAGTGACCATACACCAAGGTGACCTTGGCCTTCTGATCCTTTGGCCTCTGCCTCCCAAGTGTTGAGATTACAGGCATGCACCTCACCTGACCTAGAATTTCTAACTGTATTGGAAAGTTTTCTAAAGTATAGGAAAATCAGTATAATTATCCGTATTTTAATTGTTTATTTTCTCTCTTTATTACCTTCCTCTTTTTGCCTTAGCAATTTATAGTAACCTTGACTGTGTGCTTGATGCTATTTTATTGCAATGTAGATTTTTTGATCTGTCATGCAAATTTTGAGTTTTGAAACATGCTACTTCTTTTATCTTGTACAGTCATTTGAACTTAGCCAGCACAAACTGAACTTGTGCAATTCTGAATTTAGCCTTTTTGTGTGAGAGGCACAGTTTTGTTCCACCTTTTACTTTGTTTTAAATGAATTACAGTTATGGTCTGGATATAAAATAACACACACATACCCCTGCCAAGACTCATGTGTTTGAAATCTGGGTCCCAAGCTAATGGTCCTGTTTCTGGAGGGGGTGACCTTTGGAGACTGTGGGTGGTCTGGCTAACAGAAGTAGATAGCTGGGGGAGAACTTGGAGGATTATGAGATCTACATCTGCTCTGGTTTGCTGTGTCAGATCCCTTGATGACCTGAGTCCAAAACCCAAGACCTGCACGGTAAAAGGAGAGAACAGACTTCTACAAGTTGTCTTCTGACTTCCATGTACACTGTGGCACACACATGCAGAGACAGAGAGAGAGAGAGACAGAGAGAGAGACAGAAACAGAGGGGGAGAGAGAGGGAGGGAGGGAGAGAGAGAGAGAGAGAAAGGGAGAGAGAGAGGGAGAGAGAGAGAGACAAAGACAGACACAGAAAAAAGAGAAGGAGAGAGGGGAGAGAAAGGTAGTAAAGTAAAAACCCAACAGGAAGCCGGGCGGTGGTGGCGCACGCCTTTAATCCCAGCACTTGGGAGGCAGAGGCAGGCGGATCTTTGCGAGTTCAAGGCCAGCCTGGTCTACAAAGCGAGTCCAGGACAGCCAGAGCTGTTAAAACAGAGAAACCCTGTCTCGAAAAACCAAAAAAAAAAAAAATTCAATTAGCCTCTCCCTAATCATCATCTTTGCCAAACAGTCTTTGAGTAAAAGTTAACCGCAGGAGATCCAAGTCCACTGCAGTCTTCCCTGCCACATAAAAGAAAACAGCTCTGGGTGCTGATGGCCCAGGATAGATTTCCTTAGCACCGTGTGTCTGGTCTCCCCTATAGTCTCTTTTTGTCCTGAAAAATGAAACAAAAACTTGAGGTGGAGACTCAGATCTGCATTCTTCAAGATGGTCTTTGCATAAACCTGTTTCCCTCCACAAATTTTTGAGCCTTGGGTCCTTAGCAGAGTGGTGAACAGCAGGAACCTCAAATCCCAGTGACAGGTAGAGCAGAGTCAGCAAGGAAAAAGACAAATGTAGCGTATATGTTCTCTCATTTGTCTCACTGGGTATACAAGCCACACTTATGGGTAGGCCCAAGCCCAGCAGTAGATGTCCAACACAAAATGAACTTTTGTGTGTTTCTGTTGATTTTTTTTGTCTCATATGGTCTTTTATTTGTATGCTATGGTTTCCAGTTTTATGTGGGATTTATTTATGTGTGTGTTTCTTTAAAAAAAACTTTTTTTTAATTCTTATTTTTAAAATTTGCCTGTTTTTTTTTTTTTCAAGACAGGGTTTCTCTGTGTATCCTTAACTGTCCTGGACTCACTTTGTAGACCAGGCTGCCCTTGAACTCACAGAGAACTGCCTGCCTCTGCCTCCTGAGTGCTGGGATTAAAGGCATCCGCTACCATGCCCGGCTGCCTGTTTTTTAAACAGAGAGAGAAAGAAGGCATAGAGTTGGATGGGTGGAGAGGGAGAGAGGTTCTGAGAGGAGATGCAGAGAGGGAACCACTATTAGGATACATTGTATAAAATTTCCATAAGAAAAGTTTCCAAAGATAAACATCATCTTATCTTTTCTAAAAATAGGCCAGGGCCAGATGTAGTAGTCACACCTGTAATCTCAGTATTTGGAAGGAGAGAAGAGGACCATGAGGTTGGCGGCCAGCCTGGGGCATACAGGCAGTTCAAGAGTCAGCTGCCTGTACGTATGGAAACTTTGTCTCAAAGAAAAGAAAAAAAAACTCTCTCCAAACAAATAACAGCAATAACAATAAAAACAGCAAAAAAGAAGAATCAAAAGATACTTCCAAAAGAAGATATACACATGGCTAACAGGTATATAAAAATGTTCAACATCACCAGTCATCAGGGAAAAATATATTAACAATAAAATAAGTAAAGTAAATATAAATGATAAAGTGATACATGTTAATTTAGTTGGATTCAGCTACTCCACAATAATTATAACTACAAAAATATAATGCATATCATAAACATATATACTCTTTGTCATTAAAAAATAGCTTTAAAAGAAAAGTATTATTTTATTCCAAAGATAAACATCATTGGTATTTTAAAAGGCTTACATTAGCAAGTCAGAAGTAAAATAATCCAAATATTTAGTAAGCAAGGGAAAATATTCCCAACCTTCTTTAACTCTTTTTCCTTCTTCCCTTCCTTACTCTCTTTGTCCTTTCCTCTCTGTGGGGTCTGCAGTGGATGGTGAAGGAAGCTTTCACACCAGTCTAATGGTATGAGTGCTCATGTCTGCTGGCATACTGGGGGACACAAAATAGAGGATCCTAGCAAGCTAGTAGAACCTCAGAATGGACCCGAACAGGGCTGCAGCTGCTTCCCCAACTTCATGGAAGTCCCCTTAGGTGATGGTGTCCTAGCACCTCCCCATACTACCAGTAAGATGATTGGCTACCCCAGAGCTCTTTCCGATTCCCCATTGGTCCAAAGGCTGTATAAGAATGCTCGGTGCTGCGCAATAAAGTAGAGCGCAACTCACTGCTGGTCTCCAGAGTGTTTCCCTGGTTGGTGACTGTAGTCCTCACCCCTTCTTGGATCCAAGTTCCCAGATCTCCCCTTCACTATTCTTTTCCTTCCTCCTTACAGTCCAGTCCTTCTGTCTTGAAGCCAGTATTTTAAAGTGTTAATGATTAATATTGATTAGTCACATTTATTCTTATACATCATTTTTTTTTCAATTTTTTTACAAAAAGGGACATTTAAAAAGTGCTGTTACCTTTTCCTCCCTTACAGTGAATTGCCACAACGTTCTTGGGATCGAGAGCCATCCAGTCACTTACTTCCTTGGAGAACAACAACATTTCCCTGATTTCGAATACAAGATTTTTCATTCAATTAAAAGTTTTCCAAAATATTAATTTTCTAAAGCGCTAAGCCCATGGTACTTAGCTCTTTTCTGGCAGTCAGTGTGACATATGACTTACTCGAGAGTGGGGACGTTGTGATCATCAATCATGATTCTGCGGACCCTGTAGTGAAAGTGCTTAGGGTCATAAGTTCTCTCACCTGAAAGAAGTAATGCACACGTCATATATCTATGCCTAATAACACAGCAAATGATAAAGTTATAAATGGATTTTAACTTTCAATTAGAAAATTACTTTTCTATCTTCAAGAATAGTTTTCTGTTTACTCTAAAAGTAATGTTTCAGAGTTGCACACACACACACACAAAAGAGAGAGAGAGAGAGAGAAAGAGAGAGAGAGAGAAGTTTGGTGATTAATTCACCTCGGGCAAACTAAACTCATTTTTAAAGAGGGTTTACCTTTAGAGAGAGAGAGAGAGAGAGAGAGAGAAGTTTGGTGATTAATTCACCTCGGGCAAACTAAACTCATTTTTAAAGAGGGTTTACCTTTAGCTTTCTAGTGGCTTCTCAGTATATCATCACGGGTGTTAGAAACCACGGACTAGAGACAAATGTAGCTTACAGAGATGCCAGCTGCCGAAAATGTTCATTTAATACACAGGCATTGAACAAGTCACGAGAGACAGGGCAGTAAACTGAGGTACAATCTATTTCCTACGGGACTGCCTTTTTGTTTTAATCCAGTGCTGTCTCCTTGTAACACCTACTCCATGTGGTAGAAGTTAGGTCTCTTTAGAAATTAGTAGGCAGTTCAGATTAGCATCTGGCAACACATAAAGGAGAGTTTGGTGTCCCTTGAACTTGGGCCAAGATGGACAGAGTGCAGTTGAGGCCATAGTTCTGCAAACTGCCCTGTTAAAGGGGCGTGGCTAAGAAACTGAGCCAGCCACACAGATGATGTCAGTTGCCACAGCAATAGGGCTACTGGAAATCATGAGAGACTTTGTGGACCCTCTGCCAAGGATCAGGAGATAATGTGATATATAAGCCAGAGAACTCCACGCGATCTCCCTCTTCTTCCTCCTGCCCTCACCGACTGAGAAGTCACACTGTAGAAGTGCATACATAGCAAGGTACGCCATTAACAGAATTTAGGTTGTGGTAGCCCAAAGCAAAGGCAAGGCATAAAACCTGCTGAGAGAGAGTTCCTTGAAGGCATCTGTCTTGGGGCTCCAGAGCACCAAAAAAGTGAGCAAAGCAGGCAGAATTCAGACAGGTCAGAGTAGCTTTAGGCTGTGAAGCCTGTGGAAAGGCCAGTCTCAGTTTGGCAGCTGGAAAAGACTGGCTTTATAAACTGACCACAATTTGGTGGTTGAAGTAAACTGGGTCTTGGCAAAGTAAGGCCCAATGGGCTTTAGACTTGAAGGATATTACCTGATGGGACTGCCATGAACCAAATCACTCTGCATGGACTTACACAAAGAATATTAATATACTTTTAAGAAAGTGGATATAGTGTTAGGTAAGTATTTTTAGATAGGTATTAGGGTGTTCTTAGATTATAGATTTTAGATTATACATGCTTTAGGTTATGGGATTTAGGTATTTTACGGTGTTTCTTAAATACTAATAAATATAAGTGTTTATAAATAAAAATATTCAGCTACAACTCCATGTGGATTAGAGGATGGACTTGATAATTTTTACACCTTCAGTGAATCTAGAAGAAAATAAAGTATAAATTTATTATTTTAGAACCACTAGAACAGACATTCCCTAACATACATGGTTCACCTCTGCTCTGCCTGTGTGGTCCTTTCATGCCCACCTCTCCTTCCATCCTGGGGTACTTTATAATGGTGAGCTTACTTCCCCATCACACAAGGACTACACAAGACAGGGAGTTTTCCTCTGACTCTCCACCACTAAATAGTTATGAATAAATGAAATGTGAGAGAGGGGTCCACAATCTGTTCTCTATCTACAGTAGAACAGTAGTGAGTTGTGTACATACTGCATAGATTGTAGACTTGATAGTGGTTTGGATGCTTGGTATCGAGGAACCGCACAACCTCCTAAAGTAAGACAGACACAAATATTACATATCCCATGTTAATCTGGAAGTAAGTTTGAGCGAGGAGGAGCAATGAGGAGTAACTAACAGTGATTTCTATTGCTTACCTGTTTCTCATTGGCATCTTCTAGGGAAAATTTCCCAAATGTGAGGATATGTAGATTTTTATATCATATGTAACCTGCAAATAAAAAGGCTGATACTCATATCAGCCTTTGCTGTAATTTGAATTGAATATCCCCTAGAAGCTCACATGCTTAAACACTTGGCCCTATAGCTGGTGGTGAATTTGGAAAGTTGTGGAGCCTTTAGGAAGTTGAGTCTTGCAGGAGGAAGGCTACTGGGAGAATGTATTGAGGCTTCCTGAGAATGGATACAATGCGACCAGAAAAGAAATTCCCCATGACACATAATAATCAAAACACTGCCTGGGTGGTGGTGCGAGTGTTTAATCCCAGCACTCAGGAGGCAGAGGCAGGCTGATATCTGTGAGTTCAAGTCCAGATCTACAGAACGAGTTCCAGGATGGCCAAGGCTACAGAGAGAAATCCTGTCTTGAAAAACCAACCAACCAAAATCAAACAAACAAAAAAGAAAAACACACTGGATGTACAGAACAAGGAAAGAATATTAAAAGCTGCAAGGGAAAAAGATCAAGTAACATATAAAGGCAGACCTATTAGAGCAACTGACTTTTCAATGGAGACTCTAAAAGCCAGAAGGGCTTGGTTGGGATGTTCTACAAACTCTAAGAGAACTCAGATGCCAGCCCAGACTATACCCAGCAAAACTTTCAACCAAATAGACATTCCATAACAAAGCCAAATTTAAGTAGTATCTATCTACAAATCCATGTCTACAGAAGATGATAGAAGAGAAATTTCAACCTGAAGAGGTTAATTCTTTCAAAAGCTTCCACAAAAGAAGTCTGGGGTTATCTTATCCATGTTTATATACAGTAGTCCTGCAGGACATTTTTATTTTAAAATATTACAATGAGGCATAATGTTAGATTCCACTCTTATCTGCATCACACACAAATAATTGAATTTCATGATGCTTTTGAAATGCTTCTATGCCTTTCAAGTAAGTTTAAACTATTTCATTGTTTTGAAATTTTTGGATTGTTAAAATATAATTTTTTAAATTTGGGGGTTTTGCTATTTGGTTGGTCATCAAACTATAGAACACAAATGAAATTCTCTTAATTTATAAGATAGTAGGATTTACATTTTAGAAATGGTTGTGATGAGCCATGAAGTTTTACGTTTATTATATAAGCACTGTTCTTATAGGCTCTAGTCCAGCCTAGATGATTTCTAATTGTGTTGACATGGCTTTACTGTTGACTAAGTGGATAAATCACTGTATTGCCAAATCTTTACTGCAAGAGCAGAGATTTTCAAATAAGGGAGCATGGTATAGAATACAGATTGAACTTCTGTTTTTATAAATTATTTGGACTTCTGACTATTTTCCTGTCTTTTGTATTTGTTATTTCCATATCAAAAAAGATTGTTGTCCTGATTTTTTTTTCTGACAGTACCTATGAATTTATCTCCTGCTGAAAATGTTTGTCTCTCTGTTAACTTATTGATGTGTGAAAAGGGACAAATTACTTTATAAATATTTCCATGAGGCAAGTTAAAAATGATGAACTTAAATGTTGGATGACTGATTTTGCTCCCTGTATCCAGGTCCTCTTCATGGTACCAAGGAATGAACTTCAGGAGAGCAGGACATTTTATGCAGACATGGAAATAATTAGAACTGCTTTTTGGTCACATGATTTGGAAAATGCCTAGAAAGCTTATCTTACATTCAACAGATATATCATTATTCCAATCATAACTTTAATTTAGAAATACATTTCTACCAAAAGGAAGCTTGGAGTAAATTTCTATTCTTGTTACAGGAATTTTCTATTAAAAGAAAAAAGAGCCAGGCGTGGTGGCGCACGCCTTTAATCCCAGCACTCGGGAGGCAGAGGCAAGCGGATCTCTGCAAGTTCAAGGTCAGCCTGGTCTACAAAGTTAAGTCCAGGACAGCCAAGGATACAGAGAAACCCTGTCTCAAAAAAAGAAAAAAGAATTTTGGTGGTTTGGGTATTTATTTCATTTTTGTAAATATGAAGAACTTCAATTATGAAAAAATCAAATATATATCTTTTTTAAACCATTCATATTGTTTATTCCTTATGTGAAACATTTTGAGTTCTGGCACTATTTTCAGAACTGATCAATTCAGGTATGTTTTGTTTTCAAATGAGAGTCCATTAGCCTTTTTCCCCACCACATAAAACTGTCTTTCGTAATAATCACAGTAATTGTTGTTGACTAATTCTTTGGTTTTACAGATCTTTCTTTATAAATTAAAGAGCCTTTAAAAAATGCTTGCCAGTTAGTATGAAAGCTGAGTTAGATATAGAACTTCAAACTCATGGAGATGGTTAGATAGTAGAATGTTAAAGTCAGGTGCCAAATACATATGGACTGGACATTGGGAATGTATGCTAAGCCATATAACTCTTATAATCGTGGCCTATTTATTTCTGTTGTTTTGTATTGTATTTATAGTTATAAGAAAAAGAACCATTATTTGGACTGAAAGGGAGAGCTGTTGGGGGGAAAAATAAATACCTTAAACTAAAAAAAAAAAAAAAAAGAAGGGAAGAGGATGGTGGGGCTGAGGGGGAGGAGGGTGGAAGGGTGGGACTGGAGGGGGGGTAGGGAGGGGATTGTGATTGAGATGTAACTTGAAGAAATAAAAAATAAATTATTAAAAAAAATGCTTGCCACCTGTTTGTAACTAAATATTTATAATTACCGTGTAATTATAAAAAACACATTAATTACTTGTTAAAAAAAAGTTAAGGTTGTCTACTCCGTGGTCATGGTTATCATAGTGGTATAGCTCCCCTCCTTGGTACAAATTTTCTGTATTAGTTACTTTTCTTATTATTGTTACCAAATACCAACAAGAAGTAACCTTAGGGAGGAAAGGATTAGGTTTTGTTTTTGCTTTTGCTTGTAGTTCATGAATGGAAACATGGCAGCAAGTGTGATTCTCTCACAGTCTAGAAGAAGAGAGTGCGCAGTAAGTGGGTAGGTCATCAGGCCCCCAGATGCTCCTCCAGTGACCTGCCTTCTGCAGCGAGGCCACAAGAACTAAAAGCTCCATACTCTTACATGACAGCATTGCCAGCTAGAGACCAAATATTCAAACACACGATCCTTTGAAGGATGTCACAGTAAATTCACAATGTATACACATACATAATAGTAATCATTAGTTAATTCTACATGAAAAAAATAATATACACGCATGCTTAAGATGTATTTAGAATTGTTTTACATTTTACTCAGTGTTTTGGCTTGAATCCATCTTTAACTTGACCTGTTATATCTCTGTTCTATGATCTAACTAGTTAGATGGCCTGAAAACTCCAAATACTTCCCAATCAAACATACACAAAGTATCTAGAGCAATAGTTCTTAAACTATGTGTTGTGATCCCTTCAGGGGTCAAATGACCCTTTTTCACAGGGATTGCCTAAGAGAATCGGAAAACACAGATATTTACATAACAATTCATAACAGTAGCAAAATTACAGTTATGAAATAGCAATGAAAATAATTTTATGGTTGGGGGGGTCACCACAACATGAGGAACTGTATTAAAGGGTCACAGCATTAGGAAGGTTGAGGACCACTGCTGTAGACAAAACTTCAGCTCTGCTAAACCATCTACTACCAGATGGACAGTTTCCATTCCCATCCAGAATAGAGAGTAACTTGCCACATGAAGACCAAACATTGAAAGATACCTGAGAAAATGTGAACTGTAGATAAAGTACATGGAGGATTTTTCAGTAGCTGAGCCTTTGTGTGGCTTCCTACAAACCTAGAAAGGTTTCCTTCTATACAAAAGCAGAAGAAATAACAGTCCTCTCAAAGTCTTAGTGCAACAATTTCACCTTTATGCTTCTGTACTGACTCCAAACCCTTCCCTCCACCTACAGGGCACATTCCTTTCTGTAGAAACAACAAACGTTGCAGTCTCTCTACTTGTTTGAAGTGGCAGTAGTGACTAAAATTGTTGATGCTTTTACCCACAGCAATTCTTTGTTTGCTAACCCTATGGATCCCACATATGATGGCACCCTTTAGCTCCTTAAAGGCAGCACGGAGCATTTCTTTGTAAGTAAACCTCAAGCTTATGAAAATCTACCCTCAGGTTGGGGAGATAGTTCAGTGTGTAAAATGCTTGCATTGTAAACATGGTAACCTAACTTTGATCCCCAAACATCTATTAAAAAGCTGGATGTGGTCAAATGCTGATAAACCCAACATAGGGAAAATGGAGACGGGAACATCCCTGTCTCACTGGCTCACCAACCTAGCTTTCTTGGTGAACTCCAGGCTAAGGACAGATTGTCTCAAAAACAAAGTGGGTGGGATCTGATGAACAACACTCACAACTGTCCTCCAGCCTCCACACACAGTTGCACACACTTGTGCAGACACACACACACACACACACACACACACACACTCTACAGAAACACAATAAAGATTTTAAAGAGAAAATTTATCCTCTGCTTTGTGTCCTCAAAGTCAAAATATAATCCAGTAAATACAACTTTCCTTCTTTCCTTGCTTCCTTCCTTCCTTTCCTTCTTTCTCTCCCCTCTTCCTTCTTCCTTTCTCCTTTCCTTTGTGAGCCCTGGCTG
>CAJQZJ010033165.1:2049082-2095656 GCA_907164525.1 Lophiomys imhausi
TCTATCTATCTATCTATCTATCTATCTATCTATCTATCTATCTATCTTCTATCTATGTATCTGCCTATCTACCCATCATCTATCACCTATCTATCTATCATCTATCTATCTGTCTATCTATCTATCTATCTATCTATCTATCTATCTATCTATCTATCTATCTATGTAGGGGTTAGATAAATTAGATTTAGAAAATATATAGGAGATATATTTTCTAAATACTGTCTCTTAATTCGGGACATGAAGAGCATTATCAGCATGAAGTCAGGAAAGACTTAATAGACTGAAAAACAAGGTTGAATGCCACACCCGCCTCGCCAGCAGTGCAGGCTACGACCGCTGTGTGACAAACATGCATGTTGTACGGCTGGGGGGTTCTTCTGGGCTTTTCCAGGCCCTGAAGAATGACCCATTAGCCAAAAGGGGTGCTGGACGGAAGCCTGGATATTTGTGGGGGCGAATCATCAGGTCTCCTGGGGAGCTGGAAAGGTTGGGGATGTTCGGAGGGCTTGGTTTCACTTTTGGATGCTTGCTTTACCTTGTAGCTTACACAGGAGTTCCAAGAACTGGGATGCGTGACACAGAGGAGGGGGAAAAATACGCTGTCTACCCCTGAACAGATGGCAACAGCCCCACAGGAAGAAAGACTAGATGTTTCAGAAAACCCAAGCATTATACTAACTATGAATAATTCAGATACAGATAATAGTCCTTTGCAGCAGTTTGTACAAATAATGCAGAACAATTCTAATATGCTAGTACATGAAGCTCTTAATCTTCTATAGGAAAAAGAGTTAGGATTTCAGCCAAGATACAAAAGAAAACGGAGAACATTAACAAATAAATTCTATGTACCTGGTGTTCCTATGAAAATGATAGATGATGGTAAAAGAATAGCTTAGGTTTCATGAAAAGACTTAGGAGATCACGTCATCCCTGGTAGACATTGAGTCCCTCTAATAAAGCTAAAACATTAGGAGATATTGTTAAAGCTATCAAAAAACATTCCAATACTTGCTAGTGTAAAAGGGAAAGCAAGTAAGCGTTCATGGTTATGAAAAACAATTGAGGAAGTAGAAAGAGATTTAGAAAAAAGACATTGAAATACTGGTCTGTTTCAGAATAAAACACAATGGTTAGGAACTGTCCGGTCCGTTGACCACAGTCAATCGGGCCACCAAGAAGCTCAATGTTCCTTCCAAGATCAGCAGGTATTTCTTAGCAACAAATGTTTATGCTTTTGGCCATGTACCTATGATCACACTTCCTGATTTTACTGTATAAATTCTGCTTTGAAAAAGTAAAACTTTGCAGCAGCACTGAAACTTCTCTTGAGTTGTGTTGTCTGTCACGCCGAATCCGCTCCCCACCTGAAAACTTCTTAAAACCTGGTTCGGTTGCTGAGACCACTACACCGTGGTCAGCAGCAGTTGAAGTCAGGAAAAACAGGAAAGACTCAATAGACTTGAAGAAACAAAGTATCTGGCATGACATTGTTTTCAGCTGCTAAGTGGGCCGAGTCCAAATTAAGCTGAAACAGAGTTCCTCCTATTTAAAGACAGTGCATGGAGCCCAGAAAGGGAAGAGGCCCCTGATGCTAGAGAGCTCCAAGAGTCCTGCTGAAAAAAGGGCTGGCCATTGATGGCCAGCTCTCTCCCTGAAGCAGAAAGAAGCCGGTGAGCAAGAAACCAAAAGGCCAAGGACTAAACCCTGTGGCTCAGCTTTTGCCTAGAGGGGTTTGATCTGTCCGAACAGTGGCCTAAAAGAAATTGTGCCTGGCTTTAAGGACTGAGGCAGAGCAGCTGAGTTCCTGATTCAAAAGAAGTAAGTTGGCCTGCAGAGGGCTGGGGTCTCCCACAGAGAAGAAAGCATGAAGCCTTATTTAAGGTGAGACTGCAATAACCAACTTACCCTGACGAACCTGCATCTGAGAGATCCAGAAAAAGGACTGCTAAGTGCGTTAAAGAATCTACCACAAAGACTGTGTTCCTGATGACTGAGGACCTGCCCCAGAGACTGTATCATTCTAAAAGGTTATGAAAGTAGTTGTTATAATTATCAATAGGTTTAGTGGATAGGTTAAAGGGGTTGTAGGAATTTATAGGATTAATAGTTAAGAAATTGTTGGTGTTTGTTATAAGTGAATTTAGTAATAAATAAATAAGTGATAAATAATAATTTAAAAGTTCGGTTATCTATCTATCTATTATCTAACTTAAGTGTCAAGATAGCAATTCATACTTGATAAGAAGTAGAACTAAGCCATTGAGCAAGAGGCCAGCACTGCCCTCTCCTATGTAGGTGGATGTACATGCTGTGCATTGCTGGTAAGCAAGAGAATCTGACTACAGAACTTAGAGACTGTGATTGTTAGAGTATGTACAAGGGACCCACAGATGGAGAAGCTTCACTATTTTGGACTCAGGATCTGGCTCTGGGGTTTCAATGAACTGATACGGTCTGCATAGGGCAAAATCACACTTCCTTTCTTCAGATGTGAGCTTTGATCTTCTAGAGAAAGTTCCTTCTGAATCTGAGATAGTGTCTATTATTAGATTGATGTTTTTTGCAATATTTTAAGGGATTTCTGTATGCTTTTATTAGCATATGTAAATTATACAAATAATAGGTTTCATTTTAACTTCTAATACATGTGAATAAAATATTTTGACCATATTCACGTCCATTACCCTCTCTTGTTCCCCACTCCTGCTAATCCCTTCCTCCTTCCCAAAAAAGACGCTCCCTTCTATTTTTGTGTCTGTTTTGTGAACTGAGTGAGGGGTGTGAGTGAAGCATGGGCACCATGCCAGTGGCTCCACCACTGTAGAAAATGTTGCAAGAGCCCCTTTTGGACTCTGAGAAACTGGGCAGTGGTCAATTGTCCTTAGCTCAAAAAGGGCATGAGGACAAAAAGAAATCTTAGGAAAGAAGAGAAATTGCACTCTGAGATGCTCTGAGAATAAAATGAAGCTGGAGAACTTAGTCCCTGACTCCCAGAGCAATTCTACCTCAAGGTGTGGCTCACCCCACCCACCTGCTTAGAAACCGGTAATCAGAGATCATGTCCACTTCACTGTAAATGTTGTTATTGGAAAGAACATGTCGACTCTTCTGCGCTATAATTAAAGATTTTATCTTTTACTGAAATATGAACTGTTTGTGATGTAGTGTGTTATCAAATCTTATTTGAAATTCAAGTCAATCAGATATTAATATTTGTACACTACATACATGTTCCTTTTTTATGTGCACGTAGACACAGTGACTGCCTGCCTTACCCTTGAAGACCTTTTAAGTTGTAGCAATTGAGGTAAAACAGTAGCACTAATAAAACCACTCTACATAAAACTGGCTTTAGATTATTGCTTTTTCTGTGGAACATACCTACAAGGAGAATTATTTTGATAAAGAAGGACCCATTTGGTTGAGCTGAACTGACAGTTCTTATAGTATATTCATCACTACATATCATTCTTATATTATATCATTATATCTTATATCAAGATATCATTCTTATATCACTACAAAATGGCTTTATGCTTAAAAAAAAACAATCAGAATCACACTTACCCCTCTACATACACTCGAAGAAGAACATCCACGAGGAAAAATAAAGCAATAGCTAAAGAAACTGAACGATATGGGAAAAGAAAATAAATTTTGTTTTCAGAGATATGTTCATCTATAGCCACAAGACATATGTCCAGAATAATCAGCAAAATTCCAAATATTCTAAAATAAAGAAAGAAAGTGGAGGTGTTGATCCCATAATTACACAATATTAAAGTCAATGATCACACTAAATAAAGTCCTTATTTAGAGCTAAACTGCCCGATTGTATAAAGAACAATGTTGCTTTAGAATCTTTTAAAAAAGTTCAGTTTTCACCCAATAGAACAGTGGTTAGTAAATAAAATATGCACTTCCTTTAGTACTCCAAGCTAGAACAACAAATCCAAATTAAAGACATAAGTTTCTTGGTATAAATTCTTTAGATGCCCAGAATTCATAAGGATTGTTTATTTACAAATTTATAATAAATAATGAAGTCACATTAATCCAAACATTTTTTATATTTATTTATTAGTTCAGGTTACATCTTCATCACAGTGCCCTCTTTCCACCCCTCCCAGTCGTGCAATCCAAACATGTTTAAGACTTTAGCAACAAAAAGAAGTGAAAACATGAAATCATAGTCCCTTTAAACAAGTACTTTAACCAGTAAGAAGTTTTTCCTCAGTGAAAATTTCAAAAAAAAAAAACCACATGATTAAATATTCATGGGTGCACACATGGATCCTACATACAGGATAGATACATGAGAAAGAATTCAATTAAAAATATTTGCATGATTGATTGAATTCTTACGTGTCCCTAAACCTTTTCTTGCATAGTCTCAAAAAACTCCTTATAAATTATTTTCCTGAACTACAAATATGAATCAATTCAGCTTTAAAGTGCTTTCTCTTTAACTTCTAAAGGTTCAATCAACATATTATTGATTTGGGAGTTAGCAAGATATCTCAGTAGTAAAACACCTGGCACTCAAGTTTGAAGGCCTGAGTTCCACCCTCAACACCAGTGCAGAAGCCTGGGGCAGTGCAGTCCAATAACCCCAGCTCTAGGGAGGCCTAAGGGTCTCTGGAGTTCATTGGCAAGTCAGCCTCACCTAGTCAGTGAGAACTAGGTACAGTGAGAGGTCCTATGACAAAAGAATAAGATGACAGGGATTGTAGACACCCAGGATTGATGTGTGGCCTTACACACACACACACACACACACGTACACACACACACACACACACACACACACACACACACACACGTACACACGTACACACGTACACACAGAGACACACACAGGCAGACATACACACACAGACACAGACACACACGTACACACAGAGACACAAACACACACAGACACAAACACACAGACACACACACAAACATGCACACACAGACACACACACAGACACACAGAGTCACACACAGACGTACACACATATACACACAGACACACAGAACACACACACACACACAGATAGCATACATACAGTCACACATACCTGCAAATACATGTGCACATACCTGCACAAATAGGTAAAATGCCATACATATATACAATATTAGTTTTAAAGGGGTCAGTTACATTATATAAATATGAGTCACATTTAGAAAAGAAATCTAAGTAAAATATTTCTGGAATTGAGTAACTTTGGGTGTATAGGACAATTAGCTTGTAATTACAGAATTTTAAAATGCTTGCTTTCTTATTTTTACATTTATGGATAGAAAAATATTAATATGCCACTATTTAGGTTTGAGCATAGGTTATTTCTTTGTACATCAACCAATATTAACACAATATTAATATTTGTATTAATATTGGCTCAGTTTTAAACCAAACTTCCAACACAGACTAGAGCACATTAAACATGAATACATGGGCTAATTAGAAAGTACTGACAATGGACATTCTTTTGTTTTGTTCTGTTCTTGACTTTTGGAGGTCCTTCCTCATTAAACTTTTAAAATTAAATGTCATAAATATTTAATTATTTCCATTTCTAGACCCTCACATACCTGAAGGCAACTGATGACACAAGGACATGTAATTTTTTCTTAATCTTGTTGCTGTAAAAGTTAGTAAAATTAAATCAACCACATATTGCCCCTAACATATATTATTTAAAAAATTTAGCAAAACAAAAGCCCTTTATAAGTATAAATTTTAAATAAAAGTCCTCATCAGTTGTATACCAAAATGTTCTGTGCTAGTAACTAAAATGTTTACAATTTTTCTTGTTTTTTTTTGCTCCTATCTAGAATATATGTGAATAAAAACATCATGTTTTGAATGTCTAGTAACATATCTTTTGCATGTAAAGCTCCAACTTCAACTTTAAGGGAACATTAAGCTTGAGAAAATCAAATAAAGTATCATGTCATGCAGATGGGAAAGAGTGGTTTAAAAAAAAGTATTCCAGTGTCAGCTCTTCCATTAGCAAATTAGCAATCTTGGGCAAATTATCAACCTCAGAGAGAACTCAGTGTCCTAGCAAGAAAATATGGACTTCTTTTTAAAAATACAAACTGAAGGAGCACTTCCAAACTCATTCTGTAACGCCAGTATTTTCCTAATACCCAAACCAGGTAAGGATACAGCAAAACTACAGACAGATTCCTGATAAACAAAGATACAAAAATCCTCAGTAAAATACTAGCACAGTGAATAAAAACACATATTTAGAAAATTATCCTCCATGATAAAGTTAGCTTAATCCTAGAAATGCAGCATTGGTTCAACATACAAAAGTCAGTAAATACAATAAATCATACAAGTAACTTGAGAAAAAAATTATAGGATTATTTCAAGAGATACAAAAACAGCCTTTGGCAAAATCCAACATACTTCATGATAAAAGCCCTAGAGAAAGCAGAGCTAAAGGTAATGTACCTCAACATAAGTGATGTGCGCGCGCATACGCGTGTGTGTGTGTGTGTGTGTGTGTGTGTGTGTGTGTGTGTGTGTGTATGACAAACCCACAACCACACTGTCTTGAATGTAGAAAACCCTGAAGCAACCTCATTAAAATCAGAATGAGACAGATCTGCCAATTATCCCCACGGTATAGTGCTGGAAGTACTAGCTAGAGCAATAACGCAAGAGAAGGGAATTATAGGGCAACAAACAAGAAAAGAAGTCAAATTACCCTTATTTGCAGATGATTTAACATTGCAAGTAAGAGATCTCAAAATTCCACCAGAGAACTGCTAGAAATATTAACTAGCAAAGTGATGTGGTACACAGTCAGCTGACAAAAAAGCTCTTCAGCACACCACACCAGACATACATGGACACACACTGGTTCACAACAGCACCAAAGACAATAAAATATCTTGGAGTAAACCTGACGAAGGTGCTGAAAAGGCCCTACAATCAAAACTTCAAATCTCTGAAGAAAGTGATTGAGAAAGAAGACACCAGAAAATGGAAAGATATCCTGTGTTCATGGATTGGTAGCACTGATACTGTGAAAATGGCCATCCTACCAAAAACAATGTAAAGATTCAACTCAATCTCCATCTCATTCTTCACAGAAATAGAAACATTCTTGAGATTCATGTGGAACCAGAAAAGACTCCGCATATCCAAAGCAATTCTGAGCAAAAAGAACAATACTGGAGGGATTGCCATTCCAGACATCAAGATATATTACAATAAAACAATATGGTATTGTTATGAAAACAAACATGTATACTAATGGAACAAAATAGAAGACTCAAGGATGTGTAATCACACTTCTGACAAGGAGGCAAAAACATACACAGGAGTAAAGACATGATTGTAAACAAATGGTGCTGGGAAATCTGGATATTCATATGCAGAAGAATAAAATTAGACCTATATCCATCACTATACCCAAAACTTAGAAGTAAGTGGATCATAGACATCAGCTTGAAACCTGAAGCACTAAAACTTCTAGAGGAAACATGGGCAGTTCCCTACAAGATATAGCTATAGAAAAGAAATTTCTGAACAAGACTCTATCTGTCAAGCAATTTAGGACAGAATTGTCTAGTGGGACATCTCGTTAAAAAAAAAAACAAAACAAACCACTTCTGTACAGCTAAGGAAACAATAAATTGAGTGAAGGTGAAGCCTATGGAATGCGAGAGAATCTTTGCCAGGTATACATTTGCCAGAGAATTAATATTTAGAATATACAAAGAATTCGAAAATAAGAAGAAAATAAATGATCCAATTTTAAAAAGGGGGAGGGCTTAGGGATCTGAACAGAGAGTTCACAGTAAAAGAAATAAAAATGGCTTTAAAATGTCTCAAAAAAATGTTCATCATCCTTAGCAAACAGGGAAATGGAAATTAAAACAACTTGAAGGTGTCACCTCACTCCAGTCAGAATAACTATGTCAACACAGCCACTGACAACAAATATTGATGAGGGTGTGTAGAAAAAAAAGAACCCTCATTCATTGTTGGTAGGAATGCAAATTTGTTCAGTCATTCTGGAAATCAGTATGGAAAATCCTCAAAAATGTTTGTAAGACATCTACAGTAAGACCCAGCTGTACAAGTCCTTGGCCTATGTCCAAAGGACTCACCATTCTCTCCACAGTTACTGTTCAGCAATGTTCATATTCTACTCACAATAGCTAGGAAATAGAAACAACCTAAATGTCCTTAAACAGATGAACGGATAGTGAAAATGCAGTACATTTACACAACAGAATACTATTTAGTTGCAAAGAAAAATGCAATCTTGAACTTTGCAGATAAGTGGATGGAACTAGAAAATATTATATTGAATAGGGAAACCCAGACCAGAGACAACTGCTACCTGTTTTCTCCCATCTGAAGTTCCTAGCTCTGAATCTTCAGAGGTGGGTGCACATGGAGTAACCCCAAAAACCAGGAAATGCAAAGGAATCATAGGTAGAAGTGGGGATTGAGAGGACAGCACAGGCTGTGTTGACAAAGCTTACTTTTTTGGAGTGGAGTGAAAAGGAAATGCTTGCTTTCTCAGTCTGCCTGGATTTTACCACACCCTTGACAACTCCACTAGAGAAAATGTTTCGCTAATATGTAGAGTTTAATGAAGAGGTAGTGTGGCCTCTTTGGAATGCTGGTCCATGATTTTTAAAAGTCATGTTTTTTATTTTTTGGTTTTTCAAGATGGGATTTTTTCTGTGTGGCCTTGGGTATCATAGAACTCGCTCTGTAGACCAAGCTGGCCTCAAACTCGTGGAGCTGCACCTGCTTCTGCCTCCCCAGTGCTGGGATTAAAGGCGGCACCACCACTGCCCGGCTCTTTGAAAGTTATTTAAAGTGGAAATTCTAGGTACCTGTAAGGCTTATTTGTGTTCATTAGATAGTCCTGTGTTTCCCAAGTAACATCTGAACACCAACAAATTATAATAGTGACCAGCTAATTTCATTTCTTGGGTCCTTATACCCACTATAGCACCAAGAGAGACCGATGAATGATTCTCCAACAGCAGAAATCTCAATATATCTATAATTAGATACAAGTGATTTTAAGAACCTATTGTTTTGTTGTGGAGAATGCATATACATGTTATATCTATGCAATAGGAAGTATCTCAGGTAAGATTACTCAGAAAGAAATTAAATAATGAAATAAAGAAATAAAAACTAATAAAAAAGATTCTACAAGAAATAAAAACTATTCAGTGATCTATTGTGTATTCTAAATGTTAATTAACCTGCTCCCAGAGGCCTGCTTGCTATGCTATGCACCATAAGTGTACCAAGTGATGTTAATAAACGCTGCAGCCTGGACTGGGTAGAAGAGAGGTAGGCGGGGCTAAGGTGCCAGGCTTGAAGAGCAGAGAGGATCATGGGAAGGAGTCAGTGGAGGAAAAAGAACACACGCAATGGGACAGAGATGTAAGAACATTATGGCATGTGGCCTGGAACATGGTCATATCATGGAGAATAACAGCCCAGGGGATATATGTATATTATACGGGGTTTTATTTGGGGAATAGAATTATAAGGCAGCTTAGATGGGCTAAGATTGCACAATCCAGGCTAAGTATTTATTAGCATCACTTGGTGCACTTATGGCCTGACATAGCAATCAGGCCTCTTGGAGCAGATTAATTAACATTTAGAATATATAACAGATTACTATATCGGTGAGTGTGAAGAGGTCTTTTATTATCAAAACATTCCTTTTCACTATCATTTCTCATAGAGAAAAATGTATAAAATGGGAATCAGAAGATATCCAGGAAAAATTAGAAGGGATCAATGTTAAAGAATAAATAGAATTCTGCAATTCTCTTTAAAGACATGCTGAAATAAAATCACTACCAAGGAACAAGATTATCAATTTTTAAACTGGAAAAACTATTATTTGTGTGTAAACAAAAATGTTCTTCCAAACATGCTACTGGTATAAAAACTCAATTAGGTATTATTAAGTAATTTGCCATGTTTCTCTTTTAACATTTTTGCCTCAGTATAAGCTCTGTTTTCCCAAAGGCAAAATACCCACCAATGGCTCTTTCTCTCCCTTCAAATACCAAATTCACTTACCTGTATGACTTGTGAATATCAACACATTCATCACCATCATACAACCTGGACATCTGTCTTAACTTGCTTTAGCACCGGCAAATGCAAAGATACATCATTAGAGATTGCTACATTTAACAGTAATAAAAAAATTATTTGAACTAGAACCTCTTTGAATATAAAAGATACAATCTTTTTTTAAGATTTATTTATTTATTTTTATGTATGTATATGAGTGCTCTATCTGCATGTACACCAGCAGTCCAGAGAGGACATTAGATCACATTATAGATGGATGTAAGCCACCATGTGGTTGCTGGGAATTGAACTCACGTCCTTTGGAAGAGCAACCAGTGCTCTTAACCTCTGAGCCATCTCTAGGCAGGGTTTCTCTGTGTAGTCCTGACTGTCCTGGACTCACTTTGTAGACCAGGCTAGCCTTGAACTCTCAGTGATCCATCTGCCTCTGCCTCCTAAAAGATACAATCTTTTAGAAAAAATACTTAGAATCATTGTTCAGAAAGCTTTTTTCCCCATGGACAATTCCAAGTCTTAATTTCACTAATTTCTCTCTTCTGTCTTGGCCTGTATCTCACTTTGTCTCTGTCCATATATATGTGGACAGTCTTTGATGACATCATCATGTGCTGACACCAACACCAACATGAAATATATCAATCTTTTAACAAAGCAGCCAAAGACTACTGATGGCATTGTATTCAAGTCAGTACTAAAGATTAAAAATACTCATGTAAGAGCTGAATGAATTCAAAGACTTATTTTGTATTGGAATACACACAATTGTCCTACAGTTTATAATGTTAAACACTTAAAACTTATAAGCCAATTAGTTGTCTAGAAACTTGTATATTATAAAGAGAACTTGTAGCTCATAAAACAACCCAGTGAATCAAGATTAAAGTGAATTTTTTGTTTTGTTTTGTTTCTCGAGGCAGGGTTTCTCTGTGTAGTCCTGACTGACCTGGACTCACTTTGTAGACCAGGCTAGCTTTGAACTGTCAGTGATCCAGCTGCCTCTGCTTCCCAAATTCTGGGGTTAAAGGGGCACCACCACCCCCAGCTAAAGTGCCATATTTTAAGTTACTGCATGTAGTACCATTTTGGAGGTTATATTTGTTTCAAAATTCAACTTGAAAGTGTAGGTACTCAGAAGTGATGCCCTTTTTAATTTCATGATTTGCATGCTCTTCTATCACCCTGCACTTTTCATACACCATGGAGGTTTTTCTTGCCCTTGCATATTATCAAAATAACTAAAGGTCCAAGAGAAGAACTGCACTGTCATAATGGCTATGGGTTTGAGATACCAGTATTATGCAGAGAGAGGCAGAGTTCTGGAGGGTGAGAGACAGGTTTGATGTCTATTAATATGATTCTTTTCTGCCCAGGGTTCCACTTTCTTCCTGTTTACTGTCACTCCCTTCTTGCTCCAAATAAGACATTTTCCTCTTTTGTTCATTCTAACGGTGTCACCCAGATGGCTGCAGATTAGGAGTTAAAAATGCCCTCTTCTAAGCATTTCCTCTTACTTTCAACTAAGACAGAAAGGCACTTACAGATGCTATAGCAAGAAGGCTTGTAAAAATAATATTACAATCTATATTGTTGCTGATACTGCTAAGGAACTACCCAAATCTCAGTATCTTTCTTTTCTGTGCGTCCAAATACATTGAAATGTATCTACCTCTCTGCATATATATGTATATGTATACATAAATATATATTTTTAGGTCTCACCATTTGTCGATCTTCTCTTCCGGGATGTCTGGTGTTAAATCAGAAGGGTCAGTGCTAAAGTAGTTTTAAAAAAACATAGAGTCAGACACTACAGAATTTTCCAGAATTGATTTTTTTGTTCAAATTAGCTATAATGACTGTTTGACATTCATAACTTGTTAACTTTCAATTATTTAATGGAAAAGGTTAGAATTTAATATTTAAACTTTAATTTGCAGTTAAGTGAATGGAACTAGAAAATATTATATTGAATAGGGAAACCCAGATCTGAGATAACGGCTACCTGTTTTCTCTCATCTGCAGTTCCTAGCTCTGAATCTTCAGAGGTGGGTGCATATGGAGTAACCCCAGAAACCAGGAAATGCAAAGGAACCATAGGTAGAAGTGGGGTTGAGAAGAGAGCACAGGATGTGTTAACACAGCTTACTTTTTTGGAGTGGAGTAAAAAGGAAATGCTTGCTTCACTCAGTCTGCCTGATTTTACCACAGCCGTGACAACTCCACTAGAGAAAACACTTAGCTAATATGCAGAGTTTAATGAAGAGGTAGTGTGGCCTCTTTGGAATGCTGGTCCATGATTTTTTAAAAGTCATGTTTTTTATTTTTATTTTTTGGTTTTTTGAACAAAACAAAACAAAAAAAACAAAAAAGAAAAAAAAAGAAATGGCAAAGCTGTAAGTGCTGTTCTTTTACATTGAAAGTAACCCAAAGGTAAAAGAGTACTTCATAGTTGAAGTTAGTTTAGGGTTCAACTTTTATATTCATTTTTACTAACGTACATTACTGTGATGTTCCCACATGGAGTTACAGAACACACTCAGCAGAGTCATTCAGGCTCCATCCACCCCACTGCCCAGCACCTTCTCAGTCTCTTGTAACCAGTGCTCTGCTTTCATATCAACTCCTTTACTTCTCTTCACATGTAAGAGAAGTTGTGTGACACTTGTCTTTCAGTATCTGTCCCACGTCAATTAACACAATGTCACCCAGTTCCACTCATTTTACTGCAAATGAAAGAATTTTATTCTTTTGGGCTTAACAATATTCCACTCTATCCATACATCACATGTTTTTATTTGTTTCAAGTTATCATCTTTATATGAGTAATTTTCATGTCATTATTTTCATCCAAGGACATTTTTCTTCTTTTTTAATTATTATTTTGTTTATTTACTTTACATCCTGATCAAAGCTTCCTCTCCCTCCTGTCCTCCCAGTCCTTCCCTCCTCCATACCCTCCTCCAATCTCCACCTCCCTTTCTCCTCTGAGACTGAGAGTGGGGTGGGGGGAGGTGGGTAGTCCCATGGGTATCAACCCTCCTTGCCATATCAAGTTGGAGTAGGACTAGGTGCATCTTCTCCTATTGAGGTTAGACAAGGCAGCCCAGTTAGAGGAAAGGGATTAATCTACTCATCTCTTGGTAGACACCTAGACTCAATGTATCTCTTAACTACTACGAATAGTACACTAGTACACATGAATATGCAAATATCTTCATTATGTGAGGACTTTATTTCCTCTGAGTCTGTGCCAAAGAGTGTGATATCTCTTCAGATTGCAAATTGATTGGTTTTTTGATATCTCTTGAGTCTTTGATATAGTCTCAATATTGATGTCTGTCAAATGAAAGGTTAAGAAGTATTTCCTACCACTCTGTACATTGTCTCTTTACTCTAATTCCATCACTCTTCATAAGCTTTAAATCTTTAAAAATTATATTTATTTACGTGTGTGTGTGTGTGTGTGTGTGTGTGTGTGTGTGTGTGTGTACTCACACACATGCCACAGCCCAAGTGGAGATCAGAAAACTTGCATAAAGCAGTTTTCTTCTTTAACCAAGTTTGGCAACAGCATCTTTACCTGCTGGCAGTGTTCCCCACTCAAGAAGCTTTTCATTTTTATGTAATACTTGTCAAATTTCATGTTTATTTACTGTGCTTTTGGGATCTTATATAAATAATCATCACCTGTATCAATATCTTAATGTGTTTTCCCCTGATAGTTTTTGAGTTTCTGGCCTTGAATTAGAGTCCTTGCTACAATTTTGAGTTGATTTTTGTTCAGGGTGAGAGATAAGGATCTAGTCTCAGTCTTCTGCATGTGGATGTTCAGTTTTCCCAACTATTTGTTCAAAAGCTCTCCTCTTCCCAGAGTTTGGTTTCTGGCACTTTTGTTGAGAATCAGCTAGTTGTAGGCATGTGGCTTTGTTACTGGGTTTTTATTCTGTTGTCTATGTGCTGTTTTATGCTGACACCATGGTGCTTTACTATGAGTACATGCTGCAGCTTTGCCATATGATTGGAATCAGGTACTATAGAGTGCCCCTAGCTTTGCTCTTTGTGCCTACGATTTGTTTAGCTGTTTAGGATCTTTTGTGCTTCCATTCTTATTTCAGACTAGCCTGTTTAAGTTTTCAAAGAATATCATTAGCATTTTATAAAGGTCGCACTGATCAAGAACCTACTTTAGTCCTTAGGTACCCATCTGTCTTTGGAGACTTTCTTTTATGATTCTCAAGTGTATCCACCATTGATGGGTCTTTCACACATCATGGTTGTTTCTCTTTGTTCCTCAGATACAGCAGTAACTGAAAACCCAAGGCAGGAGGTCCTTTCAAGGTAATTGTAGCTGTGGATTGTGGCATCAGCCTCATGTGGGAAGAGCTCAGGAGAGGGAAGGATACAGCTATGGTTTATTAGCTTCTCTTTTTATTATTCTAGAGCACCTATGTCCCCTGCCCACTGCTACTTCCTTTTTACTTATAAATGGATATTTCTCTACTCTTTGCCTACTCCACTGTTCTGTCATACACAGACATTCTAATACTTTTCTGAGAATTTTGACCGTTAAAACTAAAAGTGAACACTATGAATAAGAGGGTCCCCTCTTTGGTACAGTGCTCTTTTTTTGTGCCACAATTTAAGGCACAAATAATGTTACATACAGAAGCTCAACATAACAGAACATGAGAGCACAAAAAAAAACTGTGTTCCCTTGCATAGTCCTCACAGTAAATGCCCCAATATGGAACTCTATATGTTACACATGAAAGAATCCATTGGTATACACAGAGAGGAGAAGGGCAGAGAAATTGGTATTAATTTATTTATAGCTGACAGTATACTAGTGGACACAGTGGACTGTCCCATTTTCAATGCGCTTGACACTGTGCTAAAGGATTAAGAAAAGACAGTAAAACACTGTGATTCAAATGAGTTCAAGCTAATTACCATCTAATGATTACAGCTGTCATTCAATCTATAAACTATTTGAACCGTAAGATTTTTCACATATGGGCTGGTGCTGTAGTAAAGGGTAACATACTCACCCAGTATTATTGCTATAAAACATAACTTCACATGTAAATCATCTGTTTGTAGTCTAATAAGTCATATTCCCTACAAATGATGTTTCATAGTTTAATAACTATTTTCATCTTGTTTAAAGAGATAAGCAGGGCTGGAGAGATGGCTCAGCAGTTAAGAGCATTGACTGTTCTTCTAAAGGATCTGGGTTCAGATCCCAGCACCCACATAGCAGTTCACAGCTGTCTGTAATTGCCAGGCATGGTGGTACATGCATTTAATCCCAGTACTTGGGAAGCAGAGGCAGGTGGATCTCTGTGAGTTCAAAGCTATCATGGTCTATAATATGAGTCCAAGACAGCTAAGGATATACAGAGAATCCCTGTCTCAGTTAAAAAAAGAGAGAGGGAGAGAGAGAGAGAGATAAGTAGCTGGATGTTGTGTCATACTGTTAAAACTCCAGATTTTGAGAAGGTGAGGCAAGAGGATCACAATTTCAAAATCAGCCTGGGCTACATAGCAAGACCTTGCCTCAAAAGACAAATGGCAAAGAAAATTTAAAAAAAAAATTTAAAGTAAGTAAAGTTCTTGCTCCTGAACCAAGGCATAAAAGTTATGGTGGAATTTATTTCAAATCTGATTCAATGCATAGTAGGTAATCCACCTCATCATCTCTAATGTTTTGCTTCCTAAGTACCTCTTGTACCTTCTTCTTTTCACCAGTTGCTTTTACCTCACCAGAAAGGGTGTCATATGTATGAGTCAAAGTTCTTCAGTGTATGATGGTTTTGGCTTAGGGGTACCCACTTCATCTCCAGCCGAGGTCTGGAGAGGAATGGGCACATCAAGGGTTCACTGTTCATGTTCTTTCTCACCAAACATTCCCTGCTATGTCATCACTCCAAACAAGAATCTCTTCTTTGTTTCCTTAATGTAATAAAATCTAGATTTGGAAAATTTCTTAATCGTTTTAGCTGGTGATTAATCAGAGTGTTAAGCACACCAGGAAGTGGAAAAAGCATTGCTCTATGAAATGTATGAGATGTACCTCTCTTATCCAAATTGTTCAAAGTGATAGGTTCATTTATATGCTAGAGAGAACACTCCTATGAGCCTCCAAACCTTAGTCTCTCTGTGTCTGTGTATATGTATAGGGCATATCTGCTGTATGCATATGAAACTACAAATGGCACTTATTTACATCCATATATTTTACATTATTCATTACTGATGCAGTTTTCATTTTAGTATATATCTCACAGTTCGCTGGCAGCTCCTTCACCATTTAGTGAAGCAGATTCACTCTGGAAAAAGCTAGAAGATTTAAAAGAAATACATATAGTCAGATGCCACATGGTTTCCAAGATTGAACTTTCTGTCTCACATTCCCTTAAATTATTCTACAAAATATGAACTGCCTAACATCTACTCACATGGAAGTCTGTTATATGAAAACTTTTATATACTCTTCCTGCAAACCACAAACTGACAGCAAGACTTTATTTCTGAACACATTACATACACAACATGGAAAAGCCAAGTTGGTACCTACATAGATCCTTGAACCCTACATGCCAGTGTCTTTGGTACAGGGAGGTACCCCACACTCCACCAAAGGAGAAATGCAAACACTAACCCCCACCCTCAAACTCATTTTTGTTGTTGTTGTATTATATTTTTATTAGTGCTGGGAAGTGGTTCTGGAATGGCAATTTTGGAGTTCTAAATAACAATCCATATTCCACTCTTACTTCATAATGTGATTATAATAATGAATAATATGAATGGTATTTCTATTCTCAACTTTTTTCTTAGTTTATTTATTTATTCACTTTACAGCCCGATTGCGGACCTCCCCCCTCCTCCTAGTCCCACCTTCACACCCCTTCCCCCCATTCTCCCCTACCCTTCTCCTCAGAGAAAGAGTCTAGCATGATGGTCTTCTAAGAGGCTTCATCCAGCAGCTGATGGTAACGGATGCAGAAACTCTGTGGAGAGCTCTGTGCATATTAGAAGAGCTGTCTGGGAGAGAACATTTCCTCAGCTTGGTGACAGTTGAATTACTTGGCTGGCTTCACATTCTCTGTACAAAAACAGTATGTTTTGCCAGCATGTCTCTTTGAGACCCTTGCTGTTAGTGCAGTTTACTTGCCAAGTTCCTTGTTTCTGTTACATCCAAGGTTACAGAGTTTTCCAGTAACAGGGGGAGGATATTATAATATTATGATATGTAGCTACCTGCTACCACCTGTACACAGAAGTTCAGACCGCTCTGCCTATGTGACTTTGTTGTTATGGAAACTGATAAAACCTCTCTGTACTGAACATAACCTGTTCGCTGGTCTTATAAAAGGAACTGCGAATAAAGTTGGGCTGCTGCTCAGTAGGTGATTGACAGCCCTCCCGACCCCAGCTTTTGGCTTCTTTTTTTAAAAATGTCTGTTTATTTTTATTTCTTCAAGTTACATCTCAATGGCAATCCCCTCCCTATTCCCCCCTCCAGTCCCACCCTCCCACTCTCAACCCCCGATCCTCTTCCCTTTTTTTTTTTTTTAAAGTTTAAGGTATATCTTATTTCCCCCAACAGCTCCCCCTTTCAGTCCAACAAATGGCTCTTTCTCTTGTAATAATAGATACAATACAAAACAACAGAGCTAATTAGGCCACAGTTATGAGGGTTATATGGCTTAGCGTACATTCCCAATGTCCAGTCCATATGTATTTGGCACCTGACTTTAACTTTCTACTATCTAACCATCTCCATGAGTTTAAAGTTCTATATCTAACTCAACATTCATACTAACTTGCAACACAATTTTAAAAGCATCTTCCTAGATCTACAACACTCTCTTGACTCCTAAATAACTCAAAATTTAATTATGAGACTCTAGCTATCTATTCTTCAACCACCTCAGAGACCTGAGAGGGATAAATATATCTGATTTTATAGGAAGTGCAGGGCCTGCAGCTTCCAAAACCAAGAAATGACATACCAGTGGCTGCCTGGACAGTTCCCATCTTCTCTCCATACATTACAGCATCGATCTTCAGTCATTTGGCCCCGTTTCGCTGACAGACATTGATTGTAGAGCAGGGGTTATGAAGGACTTGCCTACCCTGTCTTGGCAGAGCCAGGCTGTCAACTTTTTGGACAGCATCCTGCCTACAGTTGGAGCAAGGGGCTTTTCCTACCAAGAGATAGGCTTGGGACTAATTCAATCATCTCCCACTGGAGATTCTTCGATGCTCCTCTTCTACTTGGAGTAGAATAGGGGGTGCTGTCGGAAGTTGATATGTCTTGATATAAAAAAAATTCTAAAGTTAAGAAAACATCTTTGAATGCCATATTCTGCAGCTCTCTTGAGGATTTTTGTTTGTTTTTGTTTGTTTGTTTTTTCGAGACAGGGTTTCTCTGAATATCTCTGGGTGTCCTGGACTCGCTTTGTAGACCAGGCTGACCTCGAACTCACAAAGATCCGCCTGCCTCTGCCTCCCAAGTGCTGGGATTAAAGGCGTGCACCACCACCGCCCGGCTCTCTTGAGGTTTTTGAAGAGGCCCTATCTATCTCTTATATTAGGATAAGCAGATGTTGCTTGTCTCTTAGCAGCTTTATTTCTGATTAGCTTAGAAAATAACTATAATAGACTGTCATAGTACCTAACACAATGACCGGCTTGCATGACTATTAGTTTGCATTTCTTAATTATCCTAAACAGTTTATGACAATTAGTAGAAAAAGGCCGAAACATCACATTTCATTTTTTTTCTTTACCCCCTAACCCTTCCATCCCATTTCTCTGGGGTGGGGTGTCCCTATATAACAATCCCTCATCTCAGTTCAGAAGTCATATGAGGGCCAAGAGCCTCCTCATTCATTGGGGGTCTACGAGGCAGTACCAACAGTGAAAAGTGTCTCATTGCCCGGGAGAGAGAACTAAAAAACAAACAAACAAATAAGCAGACAAACAGACAAAAAAGAATAAAAAATAAAAAAAGATAAAAATAAAAAAATAAAAAATAAAAAGTCTATGTCCATGTTCCCTTTGGTGTGTTAGTTGTAGTATCGATATCCTTTAGTATATAGCTAAAATCCTACTATAAGTGAATATATGCCATATGCATCCTTCTGAGTCTGGGTTAGCTCACTCAGGATGAGCTTTTCTAGTTCCATCCATTTGGCTGCAAATTGCATAATTTCATTGTTCCTGATAGCTGAATAATATTCCATTGTGTAGATGTACCACAGTTTTTTAACCCATTCTTCGGTTGAGGGACATCTGGGTTGTTTCCAGTTTCTAGCAATTACAAATAAAGCTGCTATGAACATAGATGAGGAAACTTCCTTATGATTCTGTGAGGAGACATTTGGGTGTGTACCCAGAAGTGGTATGGCTGGGTCCTGAGGCAAAACTATTCCAAGTTTTCTAAGATATCGCCAGACTGACCTCCATAGTGGTCGCACAAGCCTGCACTCCCACCAGCAATGGAGGAGTGTTCCCCTTTCTCTACACCCTCGCCAGCATGTGCTGTCATTTGAGCTTTTGATCTTAGCCATTCTGACAGGTGTGAGATGGAATCTCAGAGTTGTCTTGAGTTGCATTTCTCTGATGATTAAGGATGTTGAGCATTTCTTCAAGTGTCTTTCAGCCATTAGGCATTCCTCCTTTGTGAATTCTCTATTTAGTTCTGTCCCCCATTTTTTTTTATTGGATTATTTGGTTTCTTGGCATTTAATTTCTTGAGTTCTTTGTAGATTTTGTGTATTAGCCCTCTGTCAGATGTGGAGTTGGTAAAGATTTTCTCCCAGTCTGTAGGCTGCCGTTTTGTTCGAATGACAGTGTCTTTTGCCTTCCAGAAGCTTTTCAGTTTCATGAGGTCCCATTTATTGATTGTTGATCTCAGGGCCAGATGGCTTTAGCATGGAATTCTACCGGACCTTCAAAGAGGAGCTAACACCAATACTCTTCAAACTCTTTCACCAAATAGAATCAGAAAGAACATTGCCAAACTCATTCTATGAGGCCACAGTTACCCTGATTCCTAAATCACACAAAGACCCAACAAAGAAAGAGAACTTCAGACCAGTCTCCCTCATGAACATAGATGCTTTTGGTTTCTTTATTCCTCCTTAATCTTTCATGGCCCTGGTCAACATCCTGTGGTCCTACCAGCAGGCTCTGGGAGACTCACAGCCAAACAATAGGCAAACACTTTGATCTACAATGGTGTCTTGTCTGTAAGATATATTAAGGCAATGGTGGCACAAAACTTGTGGGTGTAATCATCCAATATCTGATTTGACTTAAGGTTCACTCTATGAGATGGAACCCATACCCAAAACTGCCTGGGTGGCCAAGAATAAGATAGCTCAGGGACCAAAGGGAAAACCAAATTCAGCTGTGCCACATTTAAATACAAGGTGCCTGGAGCCATGCAGGAAAAGCTGTAGCAAGTGAGCTTTCTGGAGACAACCTACTGCTTTGCATGGCTGCGACTCGGTGCACCCTGAGAGAGGCATGGTCCCAGGGACTAATTCTCCAGATTGCTTCTTACAGCTGATATGCCTTTCCATGCTTGTTATTACTGTATCCCTCATATATCTTGTATGGTGTAGAAAGACCCTCACTGCCTATTATTTCCTGGGTATTTACCCACTCTGTTGGACAAATTTCCTGCAGAATCAATATGGAGATATACTTTCATGAAATAATACTGTTTAGATGAATTGGTGATTTCATAATTCCTGATAATGATTTTATAGAACTCCTGAAGTGATTCAAGTAATTTTAAGCACCCCTGCAGAATAAGAAAGCTGAAAAAAAGAGTTTTATGAACCTTTAAGTGTCACAAGCACGTAAATTGCACTAGCACGAGAAATAGGCTTGGGACAGATTTATGGTTAAGGAAAAACATTCACTCTAGGTTAGGGCCAGAGATGAGATCACAGGTCTCAGTATGCACCATGATAAGATAAGTCATGAACAGAAAATAGATTATTAGCTAATTTAACTATACAAAACTTTAAAAATAAGGCATAAGATAAATGACCTGTTTCTTGGTAAAACTTTTGCTAATCTATGATATAAAAACTATTGCTTTGAACTTATAATGAGCTCGTGGAGCTAATAGACAAGGAATGTTTAGTCAGGTGTGAGTCTTAATGGAAAGACATGTAAACAATTCTGCTGTAACTCCTTAAACCTTATCAACTTAGGACATGAACTATTGCTTTGAACTTACTGTGAACTTATGGAATGTAAAAATGTTTAGAAAACCATATGATTAATTATCCTTCTGTAATGATTCTACTTGTTTTTATGATAATTTCCTTTATAACTGTGAGATAATTTTTCTTCTGACATAGAGAAGTTTGTCTTAGGAGGTATAAAAGCTAAGGACAAAAATAAAGTTGAGAGGGAGATCACCAGAGTCTGCTCCATCCACCAGATGTGTGATGTGTGTATGTATATATATATATATATATATGTATGTATAATGTATGTCATAGATCAGTGAATACATAAGTATATACACATATGTATATACTAAATATACATACATACATAAATATATATATATGTATAATGTATGTTATAGATTAGTGCCTTGGTATGTATGTATGTATATTTGTAAAATGGCTAGGGCTTTCTCATTAGAGCTTTGCTTTATCCACCAACTGTGTATACATATGTATATGTAATGTTGTTGCTGGTTGGAGTTGGAGCCTTGCTCCATCCACCATCTACCACATATATGTCTGTCTGATTGTTTATGTATATACATGCATATGTATGTATATAGATATGTGTAAGTATATATATATCTGTCTGTCTGTCTGTCTGTGTGTGTGTATATGCATATGTGAGGGTGTTGGAGCCCCCTTTGCTTCATCCATTGAATATATGTATGAGTGTGTGATTTTTTTTCTTTTTCTTTTTCAATGCCTTACAAAGAGTTAAAGAACAAAGCTCCTAGGTTTCTTTTTCTAATCACCTTCTGCTATCAGCGGATGCAATTGCCAGAAGCAATCAGCTCTGATCCCAGAAGATTAAAGGAGAGTTCAGAATTTCTCTATAGTCACTATCAGTGCCACCAGCTCTGGCTCCCTCCTCCTTTCCCCTGTTAGTTGCCTGCCATGATCAGCAGATCCCCTGAATCACCAGGAGCTACCAGCTTTTGTCCTGCCGCTGACTCTACATTCTGCCTCAGCTTACCCCGGTGTCAAAGTTGGCCTTTGACAACAAATGAATGTAGCAAACAAAATGACCCCTAATGACATTCTGTTATAGTCATAGATCAGTTTCTTGGATCAGCCATCATCAGAGAAGCTTCCTCCTGCAGTAGATGGCAACTGACATGGAGACCCACATTCAGACCGTGTGCTGAGAGTAAGAGACCTTGGAACACTCATCCCTAAAAGGAATATCTCCATCAATCCTTTCCCTCAAGGTTCAGGGAACCCTGCTGAAGAGGAGGCAGAAAAAGTGTTAGAGCCAGAGGGAATGGAGGACACCAAGAAATCAGGGCCTTCTAAATCAAGAGGCTTGACACACATATGAACTCACAGAGACTGAGGCAGCATGCACAGGGCCTGGACTGGTCTGCAATAGTTGGGGTCCTAGAGCTGGCAGGAGAAGTGGACACACACCCCATCCCTAATCTAGAAGCTGTCTCCAACTGACTACTACTTTCAAATGGAACTTTAGTTGTCTTCAAAGGAGTCTCACTGGGGAAGCAAAGTTCTCTTAAGTGTAGGAGGCATTACCAGAAGTAGATGAGCAACAGAAAATGAGCTCCATAGCATCTTTTGAGGTTCTTTATCTCATCGGTCTCTCTTTTAGCCTACAGGCCCTTTATGTGTATATTATGGCTTCAAGTTTAATCTTTTTATGGGATTCCTGAGTGTGCAAATGACCGAGTCTCTGCACCTAAGTCTATATCTTGTACCTTTTCTTTGGCTGTCCTTCTGTTTGTCTTTGTCTTATTCTGATGTGTTAATTTTATATCATTTTATTATTATTCCTTAGAAGCGTGTTTGCTTTACAATGTAGGATAGCAAGAGTTTGGATCTGAGTAGGAAGGGAGGTGGGGAGGAACTGGGAGGAGCAGACAGCAGGATAGAAGTAGGGGACATAGGGAAGGGAGTGTGTGGGAGGGGGACATTATAATCAGGATAAGAAAAAATCCATTTTCAATAAAAGGCAAAAAATAACTCTTCATGTCTGCAATGAATTTATTTCCTAAGGATTTTTTATTATTTATATGTATATGTGCAATGCCTGTAGAGACCATAAGCGGGGGTGGTGGTGGTGGTGGTGGTGGTGGTGGTGGTGTGTGTGTGTATCTACAGTTGGTGTTGCAGGTGGGTGAGAGGTACCCAGCATGGGTGCTTGGATCTGAACTCAGGTTCCCTGAAAGAACAGCAAGTACTCTAACCTTCTGATCCAACTCCCAAGGCCCTGTTTTGAATATCTTAAATCAGTGAAACCTTTAAATTCAATTCTTTATTGACTTAACCATAATCTGAAAGCATTTTATGAATGAATTTCAAATTCAGCTGCAATTTCTAGATAAGAATCCTCCTTTATCATGCAAATATGTCCCCAAGTCCCTCTGCTGGCTGTTTACTTTCAGCATCATAGTTGACTTCCCCGCTTTCACACTAGGAAGCTACAGGTGCAAGTCAGGGCCTTCAATCAAAGTAAAGATTCAGGTATGAGTCTGGAGGTGCACAGTGCCACATCTCTGCAGAGTGAGGCTCGATTGTAGGGTCTATTTAGTCCGTTCCCCTCTGCTGAAGGTTCCCCTGCTGCTTGCCAAGTGTTATTTTCTGATTTTAAATGGAGTTCTCTTCTTCCTTGTTCAACGAATGGGACAAACTTCAAGAGATAAAAAATGGCCTTCTATAATTATTTTTCCATTTTCTACTTCAGTTCTAAAAATAAAGACTATTCCATAACAGGAACTTTTCACAATAGGAATTTAGAAACAGCACCAAGGAATCTTCCAGGAGTGGATATCTGGCTGGGCGTGGTGGCAGATGCCTTTAATCCAGCACTGGGAGGCAGAGGCAGGTGGACCTCTGTGAGTTCAAGGCCAGCCTGGTCTACAAAATGAGTTCAGGACAGTCATAGATACACAGAGAAACCCTGTCTCAAAAAAAAAAAAAAAAAAAGAGTGGATATCTGATCATGTTTGTGAATCCTTGCTACTATGATTTATATTTCACAATACAATGGTGAGTCTACTCCAGGATACTGAATTAAATTCAAAATTCATATTTTTTTTCAAAATTCATATTTTAAAAGATCAAAAGAAGCATAGTGTCTCCTAGAAACTATAGAGCCATGTATGCGCCCATAGTCATCCAGATCTGTCTTCATCTTCCTTTGTGTAAATGTGTGAGTTCAGATGTCCATGTGAATATGTGTTGACCCGACCTGTGGGTCCTAGTAATTCGTGGGGACGAGAAGGACCGCAACCTGAAAAAAGAATGGGCGAGAGAGGGAAAGGACTCAAGGATGCAATTGCTTGTCAAGAGCTGTGTATTTGAGCACAAAGCGCCTTTTTATAATATGCTTTACAAGGGGAGGAGGTGAGAGGGGCCAGGTTGTGGGAAAGTACAGAATCTTCTTGGCCTGTGCCCTGGAACATTGTGTGGTCTACCTATTTTCCTCAGAAGACATGATACACTGCTTTGAATCAATCTGTAACTGCCAACCTGGAACTTTGCAGTTGCCAGGCAGGCTGAAGCTGCAGAGGACATTGTGCAGGTGGGGAGAGGTAGGGGGTGAGGGTGAGAGGCGAGGGTCTTGGCTTCTGACATCTCCCCCTTCTCTGTTTAGATGGAGAGGGTGTCTTGTGATCAATCCCAACTACGTGAATTTAAAATTTTGGAGGTATAATCGTGGGAGGTCTCGGACAAGTTCACAACCCCAAGACATTGGTGTGAGGCGAGTCACGCCGATGGTCAAAGGCTTTAGGCTGATGATGATAGGCAATGTCAAGGGACCCTGAGGTGGGTGAGGGCCTTGTCTTAGGCTATGTAGGCTGCACCCACTCCCAGCACCACGCACTCCTTTTCGGCTGCATTGGGTGGGCCCCTGGGAAGTGGACCTACAATAATCCCGTCATCGGGCTAGCTCACAGCCGTCCTAATCCCTTTGTGAATGCCCAGGTTATCAGCCGTTTGTCAGCTTGGGGTGTAATATTGTCACAAAGGAAGACTTCCCGATATAGAGGGCCATATCAAAGGCAGGTTTTAGTTTAGGAAAAAGGCCAATTTTTTTTGGGGGGGGGGTGATCAAGAGGCCAGGCTCCCTAGCGAGAGAAGCGAGGGCAGAGCCAGGCATACCATGAATCCTTCTTGAGGGTGTGGAAGTCTAAGGGTTGGCCGTAGGGGGAGGCAGGGGGGCTGGCAGCTGTGCCAGTCTCTGGCAGAATCACTTCAGGATCTTCTTTAGTCTTTAGTTGATGGTAATGAATTTCGACCGGCTTCTTGATGGCAGAATCAACCTGGTTCTTAACAAAACTTGTGAGACGGTTAAAAGCCCAAGGGCCAAATGAGAGAAGCAAGAAAATGCCAACAAGGGGTCCTAGTAAACTAGGCAACAGGGTGGTGAGCCAAGGAGAGGTAGAGAACCAATTTTGATACCATGACTCTTGTTGTTCTCTGGCTCTTTTTCTTTCTTCTAAACTCTTTTTGACCTTATCCAGACTATTTTGAACAAGGCCTGTCTTATCTGAGTAAAAGCAACATTCTTCTCTGAGGGCCACGCAGAGACCCCCTTCCTTAAGGAAGACAAGGTCAAGTCATCTCCTGTTCTGTAACACTACCTCAGAAAGAGAAGCCACAGAATCCTTAAGGTCTTGTATTCCTTCCCTCAAATTATTTAAGTCTTTGTCAATGAGGGATTGGTGATGAGCATAGTGATTATTGGAAGTCACCAAGGAAGCGATACCTGTGCCCACTCCGATAAAACTGATTCCTAGTACAACAGACAAGGTGAGGGCAGTCAGGGGTTCTCTCTTGGTTCTCGGAGAGGGTCCTTGATCTATGAAGTTGAGGAAGGATTCTGGGTCATGAATGAGAAAATGTGGGAGAATGGTAACAACTACACAGTAATCTCTGGAAGATAAAAAGGCGGGAATGTGTATATGAGGGGTCAAGCCAGAAGCACAGGCAAAATATGTACCGTTGGGTGCCAGGGTGAATTGAAAGGTGTCATTAAGGATCAGTGTCTGATTGCACACCGGAATCAAGTCTCTAGGGGGGAGCATGGAGGGTCCTAGGAGGCAGAGGCCTATTCCTGAAATGGAGCTAAGGGTAAGACCTCCTTCAGGTGAAGAACTCCCAAAGAGTCTGATACTATCATTGGTAAAGGTGGGAGGGGAGAGGATAGCTATTCCCTCGTAGAAGGGAGGAGTAGGTGAAAAGCAAATCCAGAATTCTTGATAATTAGGATTGCTGGTGTTGTGGATAGCTTCAAGAGAAGCATTTACCAAGGAAACAATGAGGTCAGCAGAACTAAGAGGGCCCTTAGGAACAGTGGGCTGAAACATGGTGGTCAAAGGTATCAAGGGAGAGGATGAGGGCAAGGCACCAGGGGCAGCAACCATGGATTTGGAGGCTTTCGGGGCTGGATTGGGAGGTTTTGAAGGTTGTTGTAAAACAGGATTCGGACCTACAGCGGCAATATTTTTATTGGGGATGGTCTTAAGAAGCTTTATTGTAAAGGTGAGCCCTGGGTCTGAGCAGCCAAGTGACCAACTAGTGCACTCTCTCAGACGCAAGCCCCATGTGAATCCTTTGGTAGTCCAATCCTTTGTCTTCTCCTTCTCAGTAAAGGAATTGAGGAGGGGGGAACACCACTTATTTCCACATTGGGATTTTATAGGGTCGGGCGTGGTTGTACTTAATTTATTTTGTAAATACTTAGGAAGAAATTTTCTCCGTAGGGTAATATAATCCCAGGAGGAGGTGGGTTTCCAATATGCATCCCCTGTGGTCTCACAGCCCCAGGATGCGCAGTAAAAGTCAGAAAGATAGCCACATCTGTAGTTCTGGGAACGATCTCTGTGAGTGGGGCTAGGGCATACATAAAGGCCAGACGCATCGTCAGCCAAAGAGGCTCTTTTAATATAAGAATTACAGCCGGCTAGGTGGCCATCATAATTGGGGTCTGCAGTATCAAATGGCTTATCCTAGGGCCAAAAGTGAGAGGGGGTTTGGTGTGGCCCTGTCTGGCTGTTCCCCGAGGCCGGCAGAAAGGAGACTGGCTGAGGGGCCCAGGGCTGGCCCCGGATCCCGTTTCCCGGAAGGGGAGGGAGGAGATTGCCCAGAATATCAGTTTTGGAGCAGCAGGAATTAGCCCAGTGTTTGCCTCGCTTGCAGCGAGGGCAAGGGGTCATTGGGGTGGACGCTCTCCCCTTAGCTGAGTGGGGGGTAGAGTTGTAAGTTTACCTTGAGGGCACTGTTTAACAAAATGACCCAGTTGACCACATTTGAAACAGGCGGACCCGGGGGCCCCACCACTAGTGGCTGCTCCCATAGCCAGATGGATGGCTTGTGAGACCTTTTGGGCAAAGGGATCTACATCTCTGCAGATACGGATCATTTCATCCAAGTCTTTATCTTTATATTTTCCTCGAAGGGCAGCCCTACAGGCAGAATTAGTATTTTCATAAGCAAGCTGTTGGAAAAGTTTATTTTCTCCCTGGCCAGGTCCCAAGGACCTCTCAGCTGCCTCTAGGAGGCGAGCAACAAAATCTGAAAACTCTTCTTGATTGCCTTGAGTAATCTTAGTCAAGGGAGAGAGAACAGAGCCTTTCATGGGAATGGCTCTCCAGGCGCTCATGGCTGCTGAAGAGGACTGAGCCAAGAGACCCAGAGAAAATTTTTTTTGTATTTGGTTAGAGGCATATTTTCCTCGACCTAGGAGTTTATCAAGCGTCCATTTGTTGGAGGGCGAGCGTGTGCTCGAGAGATTGGCTTGCAGCAGTCGGCCCAGTCAGCCCGCCAAGAAAGGAACTGTCCCCGAGTCAGGACTGACTGGGCGACAGTGAGCCATTCATTGGGAGTTAAGTATCCACCACCACCGAGACTCTCAAAGAGGTAGAGAGTGAAGGGAGCATTGGGGCCATAATTTCTAACGGCTGAATTTAACTTTTCAAGATGTTTAAAACAGAGTTTTTTAAAGACTGTGGGGTTACTTGTATCTTCGTTATCGCTTTCATTGTCAATTTCTGAATTGGGTTTGTCCTCAGAGGAATCGGCCTCAGTCTCGGCCAGGGACGGGATGTTCGAGAGGGCTTGTGAGAAGGACGAGAAGAGGAAGCAGGCACAAGGCGGGAAGGGGGGGGGTGTGACAGGCATGGAGGAGGGGGTTGCCGAGCACCGGACCAAGCAGCTGGGGGAAGCGGTGGAGTCTGTCGGGACTCGGAATCAGAAGCTGCAGGTGCCTGCGAGGGAGGGAACCTGTGACCGGGTGACTGGAAAGGCTAGGTGGAGGGAATCTGGAGGAGGGGCAGAGGAAGAACAAAGGACCGAGAGACGCAAAACTTGTTTTTGGAGGCGAAGGATGTCCGTCAGTTCACAAACCTGAGAAGCAAGGCAGTCTCGCATATCGGAAAGAGAGTTAGGCAAGGTGATAGGGAAGGTTGGAAAGGCAGAAGGCGCCGTGAGAGGAGGCCAGTCAGGATTGTGATAGTGGGTGGCTTCATCCTCAAGGGAGGCGGCATCACCGGGGCCCAAAGGCTCTGGGTCAGGGAGAGCGGCCAGAGCTGTTGGCTGAGAGGGTGGCAGAGGAGAAGAAGAATGTTGTTTAATAGGAAGGCAGGGAGGGCAGAGGGAAGCAGATTTTTGAAGGACAGGGTTGCAAAGGTGAGTGGAGGAGGAAGACCGCAGATCGGAGACAGCTGAAGAATCAAAAGGAGGAGGCTCGAGAGAAGGCAAATCTGGATAAAGGTGAGGCAGATCAGAAGGAGGGGAGTCCTGTTCAGGAGGGATGTCTATAAGAGTGAAAGGAATGGAGGCCTGAGAAGGAGACCGAGAGGGTTGACGAGATGGGCAGGTAGAACTAGGCCGAGACTGTGACAAACAGTACTCAGCAACAGACAAAAGTTGTTGTTTGCCTATATCTTTGTCTGCATCTTCAATAATGTCCCTAATAATACCCCAGAAAGAAAAAATTGTCGCGGGAAGAGGAGTATTGTCTTCATTTTTAATTATTTCATTTAATTCATGACCTACCTTTTGCCACTTTTTGGGATGGATGGTAGGACCATCTATTATAAACCACGGACAGTTTTTATCAATAAACACAAAGAAATTTATAAGATCCTTCTTTTTAACCCTTATTCCTCTCTCTCTGAGTGTATGTTTGAGGTCCTTAATGAAGGAAGCCTCCTTTGACAGAGAATGGCCCATTCTTATGGGACGGAAATGAAAAATAGACTCACTCGAGGATGACAGGTCGCGGCTGACGATCGCTGTCTTGCTCAATCTTAATGTCATGTACACGCTTCATTGAGGGTCCGTCCGGAGGGGTCCGTGCCTCGAGCCCCATGTTGGGCGCCATGTGACCCGACCCGCGGGTCCTAGTAATTCGTGGGGGCGAGGAGGACCGCAACCTGAAAAAAGAATGGGCGAGAGAGGGAAAGGACTCAAGGAAGCAATTGCTTATCAAGAGCCATGTATTTGAGCGCAAAGCGCCTTTTTATAATATGTTTTACAAGGGGAGGAGGTGAGAGGGGCCAGGTGGTGGGAAAGTACAGAATCTTCTTGGCCTGTGCCCTGGAACATTGTGTGGTCTACCTGTTTTCCTCAGAAGACACGGTACACTGCTTTGAATCAATCTGTAACTGCCAACCCGGAACTTTGCAGTTGCCAGGCAGGCTGAAGCTGCAGAGGACATTGTGCAGATGGGGAGAGGTAGGGGGTGAGGGTGAGAAGCGAGGGTCTTAGCTTCTGACAATGTGTTAATATGTATTTAATTATTTTTCAAAATCCCAGGAATGAGACACATGTTGAGCAAGTTCTGAGGCAAAGCTTCCATCCCAGGAAGTTACAGATTTGGAGCTTTAGAACCTCTTCTGGCAGAGCTCTGGAGAAGAGCGAAAGATCCAGGATCTTTTAGCCCCATTCTAATGTGCCATGGGTGCCTTTGTTCCAGCCCATTGCTGACCCCTCCTGGCTGGAAAAAGTATTCCTTCTATTTGTGACTTGCAGAACATTTTACATAGAAACTGAAGGTAGTAAATGACAGAAGTAAGACGACTATCTCTACGATTTGTTCTCTTTTTCATACGATTCAAAAGACAAAGAAGATTCATGAGAAGACATTAGAAACAATGTAAAAGGGAACTTGTAATAGTATGCGTGCTCTTGACAATGAATAACAGGGATATCAATCTTTGTGCACATGTGTATACCAACATATATGCACACACACATATATACTTTCATATATACACATACCCACATGTATGTCTACTTATTCATTTATAACTTACAGGTCTCTCGTCAAATTACTCGAGGAAGTCAACTCATACATGAATGTGCTAGAGTATAAGGAGATGGAGTAAGGCAAGATGTAGTATCTTAAGGGTTAATTATTTGGAGTGTGATATGACATTTTCCATAGAAATTAAGCTTTTATGAGTGTAGTGAACAGTCCTATAAAAGTAACTCAAGATGGAAATACAGTTTAGTTTTTGCTGTGAAATCTGACATAATAGGTATTATTAGGCTTTTTGGTGCAATTTATCTGAAACTCCACTTGATTTTGTAGGCACTCAGATCTTTACTCTTAATGCCCTGCTTCCCAAGTCTCTCCATTACCTCCTTATTTTTACCTGCCTTTGCTGAATTATCTGACTATGAAATATGATCAGGTAGCTAAGACCTAAGGCAGTGTTTCCATCCAACACAATGATGGTCTGGGGTTTGCAGCATGAATTTTAAATGGCGGCAGAGGTTTGGAGAGCAAGGGACACATTAAACCTTTACTAGCTTCACTTCTTTTTTCAAACTGAGAGCTGCAGCATTCCTTGTCCATTGCTATTCTCTTATTGTTGTAAAACGGGTTTTCTCCTCTGCTTGCTCTACTCAAAATATTAACCTCTCATTTGCTTTTTTATGTTTCTGTGAATATATGTGTTTGCTACATATGTGTATTTTCTTTACTAACTTATAACACACACAAATTTCCTTGGTGATTCTTCATAGGTATATAATATCAGTTCATTATGTGAGAGTTGAAAATAAGCTTTATATAATGAAAAACTGTATAATTTCACAGAGCCTTTTAAACCTGTATTAGCTATGATTCTCTCTAACAACACATAAACTGGCTGATCTTCGTACCTCATGTTCTCATCTAGACCAGAAGACGCATCCTGATCATGATCTAGTCTCTTTTCAACCAATTTGATCAAAAAGACAGAAAGTTATTCACAGATATGCTTAGAGACAGTGCCAAATACGCTCCGTATTGTCACAAATACTATGCAGAGTAAGTTTTGAAAAACCAAACCTCCCCTTCTTTTCATTGCTCATTTTGTGTATCGTGTGTGCACATCTAGGGTCTGTTACATCTAATCATTTTTGCTGAGAGCTCTTCCTTGGCATGATCCTGATCCCTGTCTTCTGCCATTCCCTTCTTGCCTTCTTTTCCCTTCATCCAACCCAACAGAAACAGAGGGTCATACACAACAATACTGAAAATTTCCCTAGGGTTTAGTTTGTCATTGCTTGGACTTTCAACCAGATTAAGAGGTGTCAGGAAGGACTTAATGACCAAAGCTGCCTTCTCTGAGGATTTGTGAGTATGTCTACTCTACCTCCACACATAAACTTAGATCTGTCCACCTGTGTCTATCCATGTATCTTAATCTGGATAGTGAGGTCTCATATTTTGTTCACAGCTTCTCCCCACATATCAATTCATATAGGGAAGTGCTACAGGGTTTAAGAACACATATGGTCAACATCATGTTACTTCCTAGACTTTGCATTCTCCTTCAAATTACCTTTGCTAACACACAATAAGTTATTCTGAAGCTTGCATCACTTTTCCACCAAAATAAATTTTATTTATTTGCAATAGACATATCATGTCTGTTAAAAAGTTGGATAAGAATTTTCTCTGGTGTTTAGCTGAGTGTCAGCTTTCTGTTTTCAGGGTTTTTGTTTGTTTGGTTGGGTTTTTATGTTGTTGTTTTGGTTTTTTTCTTTTTTCAACTGCAACTGCAAATGCAGTTTCTAGGTACAAATTCCTTCTACCCTATCCAATGATCTGGTAACTTCCTCCTTACCATAAAATAACCCCCATAGACACTTTCCCTGCTCTTCCAGAAGTTCAAGGAAAGGTCTGTGATGGGGACTCTGAACAATGGCATGGGAGGTTTGTGTTTTGGGTACCTACCTCAACACTGTGGCAGAGTTCTAATGGCCGATGAGTTCTTCTAGGACTACTAGCTCTGTTCTCCTTGGCCAAAGGCCCCTCTGCTCCTTTCTACTGTTCCTTCTTCCTGGCTCCAACTAGAGTCTCTATGTTCACCCAATGTACAATACATAAAAAGTCTCAGTGTCCTAATCATTTGACTGCTACAACATAGAATGACAATACACTGATAGGAAAAATCAACCTTCTGTGAGCTAGTCTCTTTTATTCAGCTTGAACTAAATTAAAAAGACTGCTCCCTACAAACCCACCAGGAAGAACATTCACAAACAGTTCAAAGATACTCTGGGTGCTCCTTGGAATGAAGTTCTCAGATTCCACCCTCTCCATTAGTTTGAACCCTTGAGTTTGTGTGTGAACAAACATACTGTAGAAGTATGACTGCATGAATACATTTATATAGGTCTTCATTTATATTTTGTAACTCATATTATTAAATCGGGGATTCCATTGAATATCATTGAGAGTAAAGTGTCTGGATGTGGGCTAAAGGAATATGAAAATACATGATCATAATGAATAAGAAGTCTAAGCTTTCTTTCATATTAAAAAGTTTTACATATAATTCTAAAATTACATTTTATAGAGTAAAATTGTTCTATATTAAATATTCATGTATATGTCATGAATTTGAACATGAGATTTATTTTTTTTACTGAACATGAGGCTTTATATGACAGCATTGAATACCTCAAATCTGTGAAAATGGAAAAGAATCCAAGAGAAGTAACTGTTACTTTAATCTCAAAATGTGTGTCCTTTCTTAGTTGCTCTTATCTCAGATATCACCTGAAGATAATACGGAAATCTCCTTCTTGCCTCAATTTGTGATTCTTGGGAGCTTTTATCACACCCTTACTTCCATCAGTCATGCTGTCTTTCCTGCATGAGTTAGGGCCAAGTAGGTGTTGTTCTGCAGAGGGGCTCCCTGCAGAATGACGGGGGCGGGTGCTGGAGCAGTGGCCCACATGGTGGCAGAGCTTTGGAGGTGAGGATTGCTTCTGGTCTCCATCTCCTGCAGTTACTACATCTCCTGCTAAAAGCCCTGCATATATATCTCTCTCCTCTCCTCTCTCTCTGTCTCTCTGTCTCTCTCTCTCTCTCTCTCTCTCTCTCTCTCTCTCTCTGCTCCTTCTTTCTTTTCTACCAACCAGATTCTCTCTTTTCCTTGCTCACACTAGTCTAGTCTCTTACAGGAACTCTGAATGACTTCTTAAGGGATTGTCCACTACTTAAAGTGACAGATTGGCTGGATCCTCTCTTCCTCATTTTGGTTGAAAACAAATGCAGTCAACTACGAGTCCTACAATGAGACTAGTTAGTTATGGTTTAAAAGGAATTCTGATGTCAAAGGAATTCTTGAGGTAGTTTTGTCAAATCTCAACCTCTTCCTTTGGTTTTTATGGGGGTTGTGTGTGTGTGTTCAGGTATATATATTACATATATATGAAAACATATATATATATATGAAAACATAGAGATAAAAACATATATATGTTAATAGAAATCTGTAGATCTGTGTATGAACAGTGTGTGTGTGTACATATGGGTATATGCTTTTTATTCAATTCACTCACCTATCACTCACAGTTACATCAGGGTTGTATGATTCTGAATCATTCATATATGTCCTAAATTATTGAAAAGTATATAGTCAGTAAAAAATGCACATGTACAAAATATAATTACTTTTTAGAGGGAATCAAATAACTACATTTACTGTACTTATATGGTAGCTGAGTTTTTTTTAATATTCACTTGAAAATCAGTAATTTCTATCTTGTACACAACTGAGGAAAGCTGGAAGTGGGAGAGGTGGTTTTCCTCAGGGAAGAGCACACCAATTGGTTGTCCAGTACCAAATGGTCAGCCCTGAAACCATACGTACAAGTAATATCCTATGAACTAAGCAGGTTATATTTAGAAATACATATACATATTCATATAAATATATACATATACATATACTCATGCTATAATAATTAATGAGAGAAGAAGCCATGGATTTGAAGGAGAGTAGAGAGGGTATATGGGAGGGTTTGGAGGAGGGAAAGGGAAGAAGGGAGAAATGTAATTGCAATATAATCTCAAAAATAAGAAGATGTAATGCATCCTGATTAACTATTAGCTCCAGAGCATAACAGTTTTTTGGTGCACGCACTTCTAATTCAACTGCACTTTATAGGTACATGGCTTTCTTATCACATCCAAATTTCTGATCCATAACTCTGTCTTCTACCTTCTTACTTTCACCCAGGGTAGTTCTCTCCTCCCCAACAAGTAGCTCCAGATGGGAGGCAGTGGCTCCATCTAATTTAACAGCGAATGTCCACATGGGGCACCAGAGTCACCCGGAGGTGGAGCTTGAACGGTGAGGGACACAGGCAGGTTTCATTAGCAGGTTCCTTTCTGCTAAGTCCTCCACTTTTACCAGCCCCCCACTTTGCCTCTATGCTCCCATAGGATTCTCTCTCTGTGGTCAACACTACCAGCATCTCATTTAGTAAATCTGAGTGTTTCCGGTGGATTGCTTGTTATTAAGGGTGAGAAATACTGACACCCACCCAAAGCATCTCATTGAGATTTATTCATATACAGCAACTAAGTACAGGTACACCTGAGGGTAGATATTGATAGGCCTCAACTTCCTCTTATTCTTTTTTAAATTAAGTTTACTCTTGGTGATGTATTGTATGTTTAGAATGTGTTCATCACTCTCATCTTTTGTCTCTTATCCCCTTCCCACCCCTCCCAGTCCTCCTCCAAATAAGCCCCTGACCACTTTTATGTCTTTCTGCCTTTGTTCTGTGACACATTGAGCTTCACCAAGCCACCCACATGGGCATAGAACTAGCCAATGGGGTATGGATGCCTCCCCAGTGGGTATACCACTGAAAACAATGACTCCTCTTTCTCTACTAGCCATCAACAGCCAATAGTTTCTGGGGAGGGAGGAGCAGGGCTTCATAGCTCTTCCTCAAGCCATGAATAAATGTTCTTAGGTCCAGTCTCATGCAGACTCAGTGCAGGCGAGACCACATCATGTCCTGAAGATACGGCTTCACAGCACATGTGTCTGTCTTGTGCTCTCACACCCTTTCTACCTGCTCTTCTTCAGGGTTCCTTAAGCTTTACAGGGTGGGAAACATATGTCCCATTTAGGGATATGTATTCAACTGTCAGTTGATGTTGACTTTGTCCTTTCTTGTTCAATGTCTCTGTATGTGTATATGTGCATGTCATTATAGGAATGTGTATATGCATATATATATTTACATATGTATGCATGCATGTATATATTTTCGTATTTTAACTCACGTGTCACTGATGGACTCTGGATAAGTTGCTGATGATACTTTATCTGGCTGTAAACTAAAGGATTATAAAAGTACAATGTCACATAAACATTTTTACTGATTGTTTTAGGTTTAAAAAACAAACTATAGCTACTGTTAACATTAGCTGGTTGATCTATAAATATCCATATAAAGATCATTATTTGAACTTGGTCTGACATTTTATTTAGGAATAGGGCTTTACATGTTAATTGTATCTTACCAGGTATGATTTCTCAAGCCGATAATCTCAGCAATAAGGTGGCTGAGGCAGGAAGACGGCTAAGAGTTCAAGGCCAGGATTAGAAACAATTTGTGAATCTATGTGTTTCATCTTTTCTGTTGGAGAGTTACAGCTCCATGTTTGATTGTTGTCTTTATCCCAAGTAGGATTTCTCCTCCTCATTTTGAATGTTGTCCCCAAAATTAGAGATGTCCTAACTACTGTCACTATCTGGAGACAATCATTGCAAGCATGAACCCAAGATGTAATTGCACCAATAAATTCAGCCTTAATCCAATATGAGTGGCATCCTTATAGAGATGATTTTTTTAATAAGGCTCACATGGGAAGAATGTTAAGCACAAATTGAGGCAGAGACATAGAGGGTGAATCCACATGCCAAGCAGTGACAAAGGTTTCTCACAAAGCCAGCAGTGGGACAAAAGGGGCATACAACTTTTTCTTCACAGCCCTCAAAAAGAGCAAGACTTGCAGCTACCTTTTATGAGACTTCTACCACTGAGGGTTGCAGGATAAATTCCTATTGTTTAAGCTACCCAGTTTGTAATGCTTTATTACTGAAGCCACCACAAATTAACACAACAGTGTCCAGTCTGGACTCTCACACAGGCACTTTTTCCTGACGTGTTTCTCATTTATTCAGCTATATCCAAAACAAGAAGGAATGTGATATACAAAAGCTGTCATTCTAGAAATACTATCCAAAATACTCTATTTAATACCTGGGTATCTTTATATGCACATGTATGTACTGACCTTCCACTGTTGCTTCCACTATTGATCAGTGTTGTCTGTTTATTTGCATCACAGCTGAAGAATTAAAATTACACTTAATCAGATACCATTTAAACCAAATAATTACTTTTCACTAAATTTGCCTACAAAAATTATATTGGTTGAACAAAAAAAATTGACATGATAGAGAAAAGGAGGTGGGAGGTGGGTTAAATTACACTCTTATGAAAACTCTTATGGAAACACACTATTTTGTAGGCTAATTTTTTTAAAAATGGAGGTACCCTGCATGGGTGGACAATGCTGCTTCCAGAACACATGGGTAATAAAGCAAAAGTTCTCAACACTGGGTATGGATGGAATGCTTCAGATGGTCCCAAAACACCCAAAGCAATACAGGTATTGCCTTTACTTTGAGTTGCCCACCAGATCTAAACAGTGAGACTCTAGAGTTGAAGACACTACATCTGGTTATAGGACATGGGAAAGTCAATCTAGAACTGACTGGGAAACTTCCTCCCTGAGCGTTTGTTTTCATAGTGAAAGAATGTGGTGTGTAGGTTGCCTGTGGAAGAAAATATACTAGTAGTGTATCTGTGCTAGATACTGCATATTACAATACTGACCTGCAGGCAAGATGTACCCACTGTAGCAATAGGGGCATAAATGTTATAGGGTAACCAATTGTTTTCCGACTGGATTTGAGGCCAGTTCAACAGAAGAGAATTCATGCTGTAAAACCTGCCAAAAGCCTGTGACTGTGGAGGATCCAGGCCCTAGAAGAGGACCTATTGTTTTTATTTGGCTAAATAGTCCTGTTGCTAGCCTTCTGAATTTTGAGATGCTTATACCCAATATATTTGTGCTAGTCTCACCCTTGGTCAGAGAAGCTTCTTTTTCCAGTAAGCTGTGGTTGATAAGGAGACATAACTGGTTTAAATGCTGATAGTAAGTCACTATGAATGATTGGTCCCTAAACATCTATATAACTCCCTGTTCTCCAGGTTCAGAGAACATCATGGAAGAAGGGGCAGAAAGAGTAAGAGCTGGAGGATAGAAACGGTGCTGTGAAGTGCTGTCTTTTAGATATGACATAGTCATTGAATTCATGAACTCACAGCAGCTGTGGTTACTAGCACAAGACCTGTACAAGATCAAACCATTCAACACTATGGCATGGACCGAGGAGGGGCTCATGAGGTCCCAATGCTGGCTGAGGAACTATTGGCAGTTGATGGCTATTTGGGCAGAGAGAAAAATATTTCTCTGGGTATGTGACCACAGGCAAAAAATTCATGTTCCAGTACATGGTTCCATGCCCAGGTTTGATAGGCAGAACTAAATGAACTCAGTGGGTAATTTAAAAAGAAAATGAAAAGGAGGAAGTGAAGTTTGGAGGGGAATGTATTGGTGGGTGAGGGGTGAATTGGGGTGGAAATGAATAAAACACATTACATGCATGTATGCAATTCTCAAGAAATAAAAAAATATAAAAATTGACATGTATTTAGGCATTAGAACAGAAGTATCTCCCTTTGTCCCTAGACATGAAGGTTTATGTGAATAAAATATACAGGCTTGCAAAAGAAACTTTAATATATCAAGATTTAAGAACTTTAACTAGAAACCTGATGTGATATGAAATAGACTTTTTGGTGATGGAATTTGTTCTAAACTCAAACTAACTCTTACCCCTTCTAATTTTCTGCCTCCTAACTCCCTGAATTTCTGCCTTAATTTCACCTATTAAGGTTGTCTTTCCCATTAGTGGTCTGAAGTCAATGAACAGCAGGTGGAAGCAAGGAAGCACTTCTGCCATGCCGGTGGGTTTGGGTTGGGGGACCTGGGTTATGTGGAAGAAAGGTGTGGTGCATGTTTCTTTATTCAGAGCTCTTCCATTGGTCCTACCTCTCTGTTTCTGAGTAAGAATTTTATCTCCCTGGATCTTTGTGAACTGCATGCACTGGCATTTTAACAGTTTGACTAAGGATTTGGATTGCTAGACTCTAATGTTCCCAGAAGACTATGATCAAGTGTCTTTTGCCCAGGTTCATCATTGTGTATCTAGTCCTCAGTCAAAACAGTGCACACAGAGGCCCAATGGTCACCATGTGCTCTGCACATTGACATGGCTACTTTAAAATGGTTTTCCACTCAGAGGGTGGAAAGTCAACTTACCAAATGCTGTCATTTTGTTTAATGGACCCTGAAGTGCGTGCTAAGACCTTTTCAACTCTGTGAACAAAGAAAAAAATATATACACAAAGAATAAAATCAGTCAATAGCAAAGAATTTATGATTTCCTCTATAGGGTACAAAAATAGGTTATGTACAACAAATTGTAAGGCACATAGCAGATGCTTAAGCCAATGGCTTCAGGTTACCAGAGTGGAAATATGAGGTTTTCTCAGGAGAGAGAGAGAGAGAGAGAGAGAGAGAGAGAGAGAAAGAGAATATGAGCATTCATAGTGACTTATTATCAGCACTTTGATGAGTTACATCTCTTCATTAACTGCAACTTACTGCAAAAAGAAGCTTCTCTGACCAAGACATACACTTTTACTGTAAACAGAAGGGCATAGCAATAAAGAATCAGCAATAATGATGAAATGTTCTCCATGTGTTTTCTTTAATTTTGGTCAGCAGCTGCCGCAGGACTAAGCATGGTGTGAACAGACCACAATAGAGGACAGGAAGGATAGTGAACACCAGCTACTTTAATCTCTGCCTAGTGCGGCCCTGAGAGACCTTGGTAGAAAGTGCTTCTGCAGGTCAGTGACTGACACAGAGGAACAGATCTGGGCTAAAAGGGAAGGTTGATAGGGTTCATGGGAAAGAGCTTAGGGGACCCTCCGTATGAAATTCTTGAGCAATAAAAAACAAATAAAATACAATGTATGAAAGTCTCAAAAAATAATACTATTAAATAAATAAATGATTAATAATTTCAAAATTGCTATGTAGCAAACAAATAAATTGACTTACATTTAAAATTTTATAATACACATATATCCTTATTAAATTAATACAACTCCTATGAAACCTTGTATAATTATGGGTTCCTAGCAAAATGATAAGTAGAGTTATGTGCAACATTCTCTGTCCCAAACCACAGAGACAATGGAATAGTTGGTTTCAAGAAATGACTGTAAGGTACTATGACCTCTATGAGTTGGAAAGAAAACCCCATGCTGTGCTTCCTGTGATCAAGAGATCAAAACACTCCACACAGTGACACAGGCTGGGGAAATGCCTCTTAAGATGAGTGGTCAAAGTCATCACCCTTGGATGCTCTACATTGATCTCTTTTAAATTTTTATCTTATTCAAGTGTATGCTATGTATGTATATAAGCATGTTCATGCCACAGCATGCATGTAGAGATGAGAGGACAACTTGTGAGAGTTGCCTCTCTCCTTCCATCCTGTGGATCACTGGGAACAAACTCAAGACATCAGGCTGGGGGCAAAAGCATCATTAACCACTGTTCCATCTTGTTGGCCCTAAGCATTCTTTCTTCTTGTTTTTAAAAATTCTTACTTTTATGAACTAGTTACTTTTCACTTATTCTATATTATTTTGCCCCTGTCTTTTCTGCTGATATTTATTGTTTTTGTTTGTAGCTATATTTTCATATCTAATTTTTTCATATGTTATTGTTGTTTTTGTTACTTATTTTCTTCTTTCTGGGAGGCATTGGGGACAGATCCCAGTGCTCCAAGCATTTGGATACATGTTTTGTTACTAAGATATACTTCCATCCCTGTTTTGAGAAATCCTATCTCGATCTAGCTATGGTCGATATAGCATTGCCTGGACTTGGAAAATATTTCAAACCTTAAAGAATAAGACAGATAAAAGCATCCAGTCCTCAACTATGCCTCAGATAGGCATAAATAGGGAAGACTGGAAGAGCTATGCTCCATTTCCCCTCCATTGCAGCTGTAGAGAGTACAACTTCTACTTATACCACATCAACAAGTGCCGTAAGCATAGATAGCTCCCATGACTTTTCAGACCACATATTGCTTGAAACTCCAGAGAAGTAAACCGAGAACTCACACCCTATATGCACAGCTGTCTATAAATACCTGCCTCAACTCAACAGAGTCACCACTCTTGATAACCTGTAGAGAAAATGGGTCACATAGGCTCCAGCACGACTACACTGTATCAGAGCTTCTAACCATTGTCAAAGTAGCTATAAAGAAACTACAAGAAGAGTTCATTTGGAATTAAATTCAACACTACACACAAATTGATTTCGCTTGGCACTCCGAGGGCAGGTTGCTTCCTAAGAAGATCCTTACAAATGCGCAAACCTCGACGTAGAAACATGAGGAGTTTCAAAACCCAGGCAACATGACTTATCCAAAAAGTAAAAACATTCTAGAAATGAACTCCAAGGATATAAAATTAGATCATGTAACAATAATTATATATAGTGTATAGTATAAGACATAGCCAGATAAATAATTCAAAGGAATGATTATTTAACTTACCAATAATTTCAAAAAAACAATATAAAGAAGCAGCTGATTGAATTAGGGAAGATGATGAAAAATATAAAAGAACAATTCAGTAAAGAGATGAAGATTCTGGGGGGAAAAACTAGAAATATTCTAAATGAAAAGTTAAAATAACTAAGTGTATAATATTACAAGAAAAAGAGGCAAAAGGGAAGTGGAACTTTAGGACAATATGGATAAATTATAACATTCAAACAGTAATAAATAAAAACTGTATTTAAAAAGGAGTAAACAGAAAATTAAAAGAATAAATGAATATTAGGCATAGATAAGGATTGGAATGGAAGTATTGGCTAGCAGCACAAAATACATGTTCACTGAAATAACCGAGAATTTCTCAAACCATGCCAAAGATACAGACAGCTAAGAACAGGAGATATTTAGAACCAAAGTAGATGTGACCAGAAAATAATCTTTTCACAACATCATATAGTTTAATTAACAAAAGCACAGGCAGTAACAAAAATACTAAAAGCTGCTAAGAAGTCCAAAGTCACTTACAAAATAATTGTGTCAAAATAACAGCAGAATTCCTAGAAGAAATGTTAAAAGCCAGAAAAACATGGAATCATGTATCTCAAAACCTTTGAAAAGATGGTAACCATCAACCTGGATTCCTTATCAAGCAAATCATCCTTGAGAACTGAAGGAGAAATAAACACAGAAAATATAGGAAATGATGACAAGTGAGTCAGAATTACAGAAGAAATTTAAAGAAATCCACATATAAAAGACAAAACAAAAACTAACAGAGTCAAAAGACATTATGAAGAGGAACTTCACTGTAAGAGTAGACGAACAAATGGGAATTAAGAAGTAATCACATATTGTTAGTGTAGTAAGCCATCAAATTTCTAAGAAAAATAATGGAAGAAATGGATATACATTATTTACAGCAGCCAAGAAATGATTGGAATTGGTTTGTATAATTTTTAGTAATCACATTAAATGAAATAATTTTGGTTCTCCAATTTTAAAATATAGATTTATTAAATTATTAGACTTTATAAAACTCAAAGTTTACTGTCTGCCACGAATTTATCTAAGTGTTAGTGTGTGCTTTTATGTATTTATTTTTTATTTTTATTTTTGGATTTTAACAAGCCTAGGACTGAAATGTGCAACCTTAGCCCATCTAAGCCAGCTCATAATTCTGTTCCCCAAATATGACCCCATATGTACCTATGTCCCCTTGGACTGCTGTTCTCCACGTTATGCCAATGTTCCAGGCCACGTGGAAAAGGGTTCTTTTGTCTAACCCATGGCGTGTGTCCTCCTTGCCTGCTCCCTGGCTTCTTCCTGTGTGTGCTTTTATAGTACAGTAATGTTCTAGTATCCTAGAAATCCTGTTTCAGTTCCGGCAGAGAGAGAGAGAAAAATCTTATCTCACCAACAAAAATCCAATAGCAAGCAGGAGAATGAATACACGAAGAATACACAAATCTGACAAAATAGATGTCAGGCTGAAGTGGATCATAAGAGACAGAGATTTTTACTACATAATGACTAAGAGATCATCTAAGAGATCATCAATACACCATGAAGCTATAACAATTTAACATACACACACCAAATGTTGGAACATACAGTTTTATAGAATATGTACTACACATGTTCTATACAGGGGAGAACTACCCCTCAATGCAGTATTAGTAGATAACGCATATAGTAGATATATGTACTGTTGCATATATATGCATATATATAGTTTATATATAATCCAGATAAAACCATCAACAAAGAGATATTAGTGTTACCTATAGATCAAATGGACTTACACATCTATAGATTATTCCATATCACAGGTGCAGAATAACCATCAGCACATGAATTTAGATCATATTTAGGTCATAAAGCAATCCTTAACAAGTGTTTCATCAGATCACAGTAGCATAAAACTAAAACCAAACAACAAAATTATACAAACACATGGAGACTATACAATGATCAGTTGGTCACTGAAGACTTAGGGGAGCCAAAAAAAAAATCCTAGAATCAATGGAAAAGGTAAACACAACATACCACAATGAGATACAGGAAAAATGTTCCAAGAGAAAATTTTATGGTTTTGAGTACTTGCATTTAAATGCATTAAGTATTTACATTTAAAGGGCAACAGTAGAGAGATAAACATAGGGTGATTTGCTTAATATCAGGGAGTTCGGGGTAGGAGGATTGTAAGTTTGAGACCAGTGCAATGGGCAACACAATGAATTCCCAGTAAACTTGAGCTATAATAAACCTCTGTCTCAAAACAAATCAAAACCAGAAATATTGCAAATAAACTCGTGATATATCTCAATATCTTATGAAAATAATAAGCATAGTGAGTAGAAGGAAAGAAATAACAAAGATCAAAGCAGAAATGAGTAAAACAAAAATTAAAGTAATAATAAAGGATCAATAATACAAAGAGTTGGTAACTCAGGAAGGTTTTTAAAAAGTCATGCGATATATTTTAATCATATCTTTCCTTTCTCCCATCTCCTCCCAGATCCCCCACTTCTCTACCCACTCAACTTCATATTCTTTTTTTTTCTCTTAAAAAACAAAACCAAGGGGGTTAGAGAGATGGCTCAGTGGTTAAGAGCACTGACTGCTCTTTCAGAGAACCCAGGTTCAAATCCCAGTATCCACATGGCAGCTCACAACTGTCTGTAACTCCAAGAGCCGATGCCCTCACACAGACATACATACACTAATGCATATAAAATTTAAAAATTAAAACAAAACAAAACAAAAGCATATACATAAAACCCAACATTTTAAAAAGAAAAGCTTTAGTATTCAAAGAGAATTTAAAACTATCTCAATAGTGTCTGCTTATTAAACCAGAAGTTGTATTGTACTCCTGTACTCCCTTGGCAGGCTGAGGAAGCAGGCTTGCAAGTGTGAGACCAGCCTGAACTACCATAGCCCTTCTTCACAACTTTTATAAATACTGATTACATATTGAAATGATTTAAAATATACTGGGTTAACTATAATATGTGATTAGTTTCAAAAAAATTAAAAGACAACAAAACTCCAAACTAGCTAATAGAAAGAAAGAAAAAGCCCAAAGTAAATGAAGTTAGAGGCAAAAAATGGAACATTACAAAAGATACCAATGAAATCTAGAGGACCACTAGGAAAGAGTTTGGAAGATCTAGAATGCAAGGGCTTTTTCCCATCATAGGACCTTCCAAAACTGAACTAAGAGGGAATGTGAAACAAAGAGCTGACTGACAACAGAGAGACTGAAGCAGCAATTAGTCTCCAGTAAGAAAAAGCCAAGACCAAAATAGGTTCTTTCCTGAATTCTGTTGGACATAGAGAAACATTGATGATCACTGTGGTATCTCCACACATGCAGATACCCTACCTTGACCACACCCACCCTTAGATCTCTCTTGCCCTCCACTCTGCTGTTCGGTCCCTTCCCACTCCCTACTGTCCCTCTTGTGCTTTCAGATCATCTTTGTGGTTGTTTTGGATGCTAGCATCTGCATTTAGAGAAACTGTGTGATACTTGACTTTTTTGTGCCTAGTTTATTTTACTTAAAATGATGTTGACCAGTTAGTTCATCCACATTTCTGAATGTGTGTGTGTGTATGTGTATGTGTGCACGTGTTTGCCTATACATATGCATATGGGTATGAATCTGTATATCGGTATGTATTTTTATGTGTCTATGTGTATGTTTGTGTGTGCTTATATGTGCATGTGTATATGTGTGTATCTGTGTCTGTATGTGTACATGTGTGTGCCTATATATGCACATGTGTATGGGTCCATGTGTATATATTTGTGTGAATGTATGTGTGTACGTGTGTGCCTATATATGTTCATGTGTGTGTATGTCTGTGTGTGTATGTGCCTATGTGTGTGCATGTGTATATGTGGTGCATGTGTGTCTGTCTGTGTCTGCACGTTACATGTGTATTTGTGTGGTTATGTGTGTGCTTTATACATTCATCTGTTGGTGGGCACTGAAACTGATTCCATCAGTTGAGCATAATACCACAATATACATTTATAATTAGAATTTAAAAATAAAATAAAAAAGAAGAATTGGTGTAGGAACTCAGTTTCACCTGCTTGCAGTGGTCTGGTCAGTGTTCCTGGCAGTATCCCACCATAAACAACACCAGTTCTGGGACTGCCTGCTCTGAGGTAAATGAAGCACCCCACAGCGAGGTGATGTCACTCCTGTCCTCTAGGTGACATCATTTCCATCCTGACCACCTGATGTGCCCCTTCCTTCTGACCCAAGTCCCTAGTATCCGTTCACCGATCTGGATGTCTCCAGTACTGTGCACCTGAGAGTGAATCACTATGAACTCCATTCTGCAAAATACTAGCTCTTTCTGCCTTTGTGTTGAGTCTCACGGGATTGTGAGGCCAATCCTCATGTACTAGGATTGTCGTGTTTCCAAGGAAATATATTAACCTATTGCGGTGTTTCTATATAGAATGCCATCAGTACAGAGAGCAACAGGAAATAGTCCAGGAGGGCTTGTGTAGAGAGAAACCAACATTAGTAAAAACCCTAAGAACATGAGGAGGCCTTTCATCAACAAAACATCCTTTGCTCTCAGCCCTATGTGTTCATAAATAAATGTACAAACTAGTCTCATAAAATGAGGCTATAATTAAGTAGCGTTCTGCATCTCTTTTTTTTTTTGCTCTGTCTTCTTGTCTTCTTTTTTATTTTTTATTTCTTCAAGTTACATCTCAATCGCAGTCCCCTCCCTACTCCCCCTCCAGTCCCACCCTCCCACGCTCAACCCCCCATCCTCTTCCCTTTTTTTGTTCTTTTAAGTTTAAGGTATATCTTATTTCCCCCTACAGTTTCCCTTTAAGTCCAACAAATGGCTCTTTCTCTTATAATAACAAATACAATACAGTACAACAGAGGTAATTAGGCCACAGTTATGAGGGTTATATGGCTTAACGTACATTCCCAATGACCAGTCAATATGTATTTGGTACGTGACATTAACATTCTACTATCTAAACATCTCCATGAGTTTAAAGGTCTATATCTGACTCAACATTCATACTAATTGCAACACAATTTTAAAATTATCGTCTTAGATGTACAACACTCTCTTGACTCCTAAACAACTCAAAATTTAATTATGAGACTC
>CAJQZJ010033165.1:2096056-2111351 GCA_907164525.1 Lophiomys imhausi
ACATACAAATATATTTATTCATTTGCGTTTTACATTTCATTAGTGATTCCACCACAGAGCACTGTTTTGCATTCAGTTGAGACAGTGGTAATGGTTGAAAGATATAGAATAAAATACAGAATTACTTCCTAGATTCGTGTTTTCATAAAAGCTCAAATTAGTTACAATTAATCTTCTACTTATAAACTTAGTGATTCCTAAAATCCTCACATGTAAACTAGTTATTTGAAATTTAATGTCCTATTTCCTGCAAATGATGCTTTATGTGATTGCAATAATATTAGAGTCCTATTAAAATATAGTGATTAAAGATTGAGAATAATTATTTACTACTGAACCAGACACACTAGGAAACAGCCCTTCATGGTGAAGCTGTCCGTTAGCATCCCTCTAGTCCCACCTAATGACTTGTTCTTTACTTTTTCCATCCCTCCATACTTTTACCCTCTATGTCTGCCTTTCCTGCCCCTCAAGTGAGGGATGGTAGCTACAGTAAGGGATGGGATTCAGCCCAATTTGATGTTTTGAGTTTGGGGCACCCCTACTCACCCTAGTGGTATGGCTCTGGAAGGTGGGGCACACTTTCAGATCCCCTCATGCTCCCTTCCTTCTCTGCTGGGGGCTCTTCTTCTACCTTTCACTCCCATCTTTTCTATGAGGGTACTCTCCTCTTTCTAGGCTACCCACAGAAAGGTCACATGCAGGGATTCTGATAGCATCCTAAGAATTCCGACTACTATTTATTAAGAATTATAAACAAGTTATGACAAATTTCTCCCTGGTGACCCCCCCCCCTCCGCTCCTAAAAGAAAGTTACATACAGACACTTGTCATCTCTAAGAAAAGCAGTCAGTGCTACTTATGTTCCTAATATGCATTATAACTCAGATCAATCGAATCAACTCACCCAGTGTCACTGCTTTTGGAGGACTCAGAACACACCGTGAAAACACCAGTAATTCTGCCAAAAAGTAAAGAACACAGATGTAAATCAAGTCAAAGATTGTACAAGGCAATCACATTTTTCTCCTTTAGGATTTCAAGGAACAGAAAGTAAATATCACTAGGAATTGTCAGAGAACTGAAGGAAGAAACACGGAATTCAGAACGGGAGTCTGTGCAGCAACCTCTGCATGTCCTGCGTGTGTGCATCAATGAAGGGAGGATGGAGACTCTAAAGACTCTAAGAATCATGGTTTTCCTTTCTGTTCCCCATTTTGTATGTCATTCAAGCAACCCTCAATCATCTTGGTAAAGGCAAGATTGACCTGTGAGTGTAATAATAAGGAGGTGTACCCACAGAAATGCTGATGAAGAGAAATAGAAAAGAAGAGAAAAGAAAATAAGAGAAGAGAAAAGAAAAGAAAACCCCACAACAACAAACATCATATCAAGGGCTAGTTCCTGGTTACCTTTTTCAGAAAAAAAAAGCTACATTAAAGATGTTCTAAATTACATTTAAAGGCTTTTGTCTGGGCAGAAGGTGTGGCTCGGTGGTAGGACACACACTCAAAACCTCCTATTATCCAAAGCTAACAGTTTAGGGTGGTTTAATCTCTTTACAAAAATAATCTGCCCTCTGTAGGTTATGAATAACATAAGACACATCTTTCAATGGCCAAGACAATAAAATCATGCTGATTGTTCATCATTTCACAAGGACAATTGAATTTTAGATTTCTTATCTTCCTATCTTCCAGTATATGTTAAATTGAGTTTTAGACATCTTGCCTTCCAGTATATGTTATGCTACAAATGTAAGTGTGGCGGCACAAACCTGTAATCCTAGCTCTTGTGAGACTGAATCAGAGGACCTTGAGTTAAAAGCCAATCTGGGCTGGTTCTGGGAGCCCTGTCTCCAACACACACACACACACACACACACACGCAAGCACTATGTTGCAACAACATAAACTGAAATATGCTTTTGAAATTTAAAATGTCAAAATAATCTACCCTTATGATAATCTGAGAAATCACACATTTCTTTATCTGGGGGAAAAAAGAGTGCAACAGGTGGCATTCTCCATTCCATCCAGAAACAGACTAGAAATGCACAGTTTAAGAGACAACAATGGAGGGGACCGTTATGGCGCATGCCTGTGATTCTAGAACTTGAGAGGTAGGAGTAGGAAGATCCAGAGCTTAAATTCATCTTTGGTTACTTATCAGCGTGGAGGTGAGCCTAAACTACACAAGACCCTGCCTCAAAAACCAGAAACCAAAGCAAACCAAAACAAAAAAGAAAAGAAACAGGTAACAAGAGAAAATCCCAAATAAGACACCAGGGAGGGCTGGTGACATACAGGAGAGAAGGGCTGCCAAAGGCAATCTTGAGGGGTCAGAAGAGATGAAAATCTCAAGTTCTCACTGTGGTTGAAAACCATTAAAGCCTTTTCTTAGAAACCAGCAGGGATTGCTCAGGTAGAATTAGGGTAGAGTAAACAAGCCTACACGTAAGGCAAGGGCAAGACCAGTCACTGGGTCTTTACTCTCTTGCCCCCTCCATCTCCAAAGCCCAAGCAACAATCTTGAAGGTTGATTCCTCCAATGTTACTTTCTCCAGAATCTTGAGGGGAATGTAACATGACCCAAGCAGTTGCCTACTTACACTATTTCCTATGATCTGAAACTCTTTGTCCCAGACTCCTCTACCTCTCCTTATGCTAAACTAAATTAAAGAAAGGCATGTCTTCAGTCTTGGCTTTCAACAAAGGTCACTTTGTAATTTACCTCACCTACACTAAGATATTTTCATGCCATACTGAGACGATAGCTGCAGACTGAGAGCATCCCAGACAGGCCTTCTGCTTTTCCCCAGTATAGGTTACCAGACAGTCCAGCCAACAGTTCAAAGGAATATGAACTTATAAGTCAACATAATTAACTACTTGAAAAGTATAACTACTGAGAAAAATACTTGGAACACCATATAAAGGAATAAACCAAATTTTTTAATAAATGTGAAAATACACGTAAGAAAATAGAAAGGTGGTGAGGGACAGCAGATGCCTCTGTGGGCACAGGTATGTAAGTTCAATCCTCAGAGCTCATGTCAGGAGGAAAATAAGAACTGACTCTACCAAGCTGTCTCATGACCTTCATTCTGTGATATAAGCACGTGAACTGCAAGTGTGTGCGTGAACACACAATTAATAACCTTTCAAAGATGTTGGAATAACCACAAAATTGGAAAATCTAAATGAAATGGACAATTTATTTGACATATTCCAGAGGTTAAATCAAGAACAGGTAAACAAATTAAACAATCCTATAACCCTTAAGGAAATAGAAGAAGACATTAGAAGTCTTCCAACCAAAAAAGCCCAGGGCCAGATGGTTTCAGCACAGAATTCTACCAGACATTCAAAGAAGAGCTAACACCAATATTCTTCAAACTCTTCCACAACATAGAAACAGAAGAAATACTGCCAAACACATTCTGTGAGGCCACAGTTACCCTGATACCTAAACCTCACAAAGACCCAATGGAGAAAGAAAATTTCAGACCAATTTCCCTTATGAACATGGATGCAAAGATACGTAATAAAGTACTTGCAAACCGGATCCAAGATCACATCAAAAGTATCATACACCATGATCAAGTAGGCTTCATCCCATGGATGCAGGGGTGGTTCAACATTAGAAAATCCATCAATGTAATCCACCACATAAACAAGCTGAAAGAAAAGAACCACATGATCATCTCATTGGATGCTGAAAAAGCTTTTGACAAAATACAGCACCCCTTCATATTAAAAGTCTTGGAGAGATCAGGCATACAAGGACCACAATTAAACATAATAAAGGAAATTTACAACAAGCCAAGAGCAAATATCAAACTAAATGGAGAGAAACTTAAAGCATTTCCTCTAAAATCAGGGACAAGGGAAGGCTGCCCACTCTCTCTGTATCTCTTCAACATAAGACTTGAAGTTTTAGCTAGAGCAATAAGATAACTAAAGGAGATCAAGGGTATACAAATTAGAAAGGAAGAAGTCAAAGTATCTCAATTTGCAGATAATATTATAGTATACATAAGTGACCCCAAAAATTCCACCAGAGAACTCCTACAGCTGTTAAACTCCTTCAGCTAGGTGGCTGGATACAAAATCAATTAAAAAAAAAAACATCAGTAGCCCTTCTTTACACAAAAGATAAATGGGCTGAGAAAGAAATAAGGGAATCAACACCCTTCACAATAGCCACAAATAATATAAAATACCTGGGGGTAACTCTAACCAAGCAAGTGAAAGATCTGTATGATAAGAACTTCAAGTCCCTGAAGAAGGAAATTAAAGACGATATCAGAAGATGGAAAGATCTCCCTTGCTTGTGGATAGGTAGGATCAACATAATAAAAATGGCCATCTTACCAAAAGCAATATACAGATTCAATGCAATTCCTATCCAAATACCAACTCAATTCTTTACAGACCTGGAAAAAACAATTCTCAACTTCACATGAAATAACAAAAAACCAAGAATAGCTAAATCAATCATGTACAATAACAGAACATCTGGAGGTATCACCATCCCAGATTTAAAGCCGTACTACAGGGCAATAGTAATAAAAACAGCATGGTACTGGTATAGAAACAGACCAGTTGACCAATGGAATCAAATCAAAGATCCAGAAATAAACCCACACACCTACAGTCACTTAATTTTCAACAAAGAAGCCAAAACCATACAATGGAAAAAGGAAAGCTGTAGGGAGTTAGATAAATTAAATTAGATTTAGAAAATATATAGGGGTTTCTGATACTGTCTCTTAATTCGGGGCATGAAGATCATTATCAGCATGTGGACTAAAAACAGGAAACAAACAGGAGACTTAATAGACTGAAAAACAAGGTTGAAGTCTAGAAAAACAGGAAATACTCAATAGACTGAAAAACAAGGTTGTCAGAGAAACAGGAAAAGACTTAATGGACTTAAAGAAACAAAGTATCTGGCCTGACATTGTTTTCAGCTGCTAAGTGGGCGGAGCCCAAATTAAGCTGAAACAGAGTTCCTCCTATTTAAGGATAGTGCATGGAGCCCCATAAAGGAGAAGAGGCCCCTGATGCTAGAGAGCTCCGAAAGTCCTGCTGAAAAAAAGTGCTGGCCATCATTTGATGGCCAGATTTCCCTGAGGCAGAAAGAAGCTGGTGAGCAAAGAAAGCCTGAGCAAGACACCAAAAGGTCAAAGACTAAACCCTGTGGCTCAGCTTTTGCCTAGAGGGGTTTGATCTGTCCGAACAGTGGCCTAAAGGAAACTGTGCCTGGCTTTAAGGACTCTCAAGTAGAGTGGCAGAGTTGCTGATGTGAAGGGGCTGGGATCTCCCAGAGAGAAGAAAGCATCAAGCCTTATTTAAGGTGAGACTGCAATAACCAACTTACCCTGACGAACCTGCATCTGAGAGATCCAGAAAAAGGACTGCTAAGTGCGTTAAAGAATCTATAACAAAGATGGTGTTCCTGACGACTTAGGACCTGCCCCAAAGACTGTATCATTCTAAAAGGTTAGAAAAATAATTATCAATAGGTTTAATGGTTAGGTTAAAGGGATTATAGGAATTTATAGGATTAATGGATAAGAAATAATTGTTATTTGTTACAAGTGAATATAGTAATAAATAAATAAGTGTTAAATAATAATTAAAAAGTTCGGTTACAGAAAGCATCTTCAATAAATGGTACTGGTCTAACTGGATATCAACATGTAGAAGAATGCAAATAGATCCATACTTATCACCCTATACAAAACTTAAGTCTAAGTGGATCAAAGACCTCAACATAAATCTGGACACACTACCATCAATAGAAGAGAAAGTGGGGGAAAGCCTGGAACTCAATGGTACCAGTAGCAACTTCCTGAATAGAACACCAATAGCTCAGGTGCTAAAACAAACAATCAATAAATGGACCTTATAAAATTGAAAAGCTTCTGTAAGGCAAAGGACACTGTCCTTAGAACAAAATGGCAGTCTACAGACTAGGAAAGCATCTTCACCAACCCAACATCTGACAGAGGGCTAATATCCAAAATATATAAAGAACTCAAGAAATTAAACACCAAAAAAATCAAATAACCCCATCAAAAAATGGGATACAGAGATAAACTGAGAATTCACAGAAGAGGAATCTCTAAAGGCCAAGAGGCACTTGAAGAAATTTTCAACATCTTTGGTCATCAGGGAAATGCAACTTAAAACAACTCTGAGATTCCATCTCACACCCATCAGAATGGCTAAGATCAAAAACTCAAATGATAGCACATGCTAGGGAGGATGTGGAGAAAGAAGAACACTCCCCCATTGCTGGTGGGACTGCAAACTTGCACAACCACTTTGGAAATCAATCTGGAGATTTCCAAGAAAATTGGGAATAGTTCTACATCAAGACCCAGTCATATCCCTCTTGGGCATATATACAAAAGATTTGAAATGAAACCATAAGGACATTGCCTCAACAATGTTCATAGCAGCTTTATTTGTACTAGCCAGAAACTGGAAACAACCCAGATGTCCTTCAACTGAAGAATGGATTAAAAAAAACTGTGGTACATTTATACAATGGAATACTACACAGCTATCAGAAATGAGGAAATCATGCAATTCGAAACCAAATGGATGGAGCTAGAAAAGCTCATCATAAGTGAGCTGACTCAATCCCAGAAAGATAAACATGGTGTGTACTCTCTTATAAATGGATATTAACCATACATCACAGGATAACCATCCTACAACCAACAGAACCAAACAGATAGGAACCTAGCATATCTATCCTGGGAAAAATTTCACCCAGCAGTGAGTCATGGAATCTGATGCAGGTTAGTGGAACACCTTACCCTAGATGGTGTGCCATATCAAGCCTTGGTACAAGTGGAAGCTCTTGGCCCTCACATGACTGAGGAACTGGGGGAGTATGATATGTGAGGGCCCACCTCATCTGAGAAGAATGAGACTACCAATTAGAGGAACAATGAAGGAGGGAGAGAGGGAGGTGCCAGGAGGGGAGGAGGGAGGAAACTATGTTCTAGAAGTAACTTGAGAAAACAAAATAATACTATATTTTAAAGAAAAGAGTTAATAAGCTTAAAAATATAATAAACACACAATATAAAATTTTCAAACTATAATTTACCAAAGGTTTACTTGCCTTACTGGCATGAAAGGAAAAGTGGCCCTAATTTCAGATTGGAAAGTTAAACTGCAGGTGGCCACATAATTTACACAAACTTGATAGCAGCTTAAAAGTTTTTTTGTAGATATAAAGGATATTTTCATGGTTTGGCATTAAAAAGCAGGTAAGAGGTTTAAAATACTGTAAATAAATTAAAGGTTACTGCAGTTCAACCTGGTTTTCTAAACCTCCAAGAGTTGAAAAAATTTGGAGCTAAGGTAAAACATATGAAATGTGTGGTGTTAGCCCATGCCTTTAACTCCAGCAGAGACAGGAGGACCACTATAGAGTTAGTTGCCTTATAAATTCTAGAGTTACAAGGAACAGGGTGGTGATGGTACACACCCTTAATCCCATCATTTGAGAAGGATACACCCTTAATCTCAACACACTAGAGACAGAAACCTGCAGCTCTCAGAGTTCAAGGTCAGCCTGACACAAAGCAAATTCTAAATAGAGAAAAACTTCGATCCAGGGGTGGTGGTTCACATCTTTAATCCCATCAATTGGGAAGCACATGCCTTTGATCCCAATACTTAGAATGCAGAGACAGGTACATAGGATTTGGAAGGATAGAAGCTTAAAAGCTACTCAAAAAAGGCATGCTGAAATTCAAAGTGAATTGTCCTTAGAGATCTCAAAATATATACACTTAAAGGTTTGTTTAGTTCCAAAATATCAATATAATTCCTTTTTAGTCTCAATTGAAAGATAATATTTTTATATTGTCAAAAAACCAAATTTGCTCCAGGAAAAATATTACCTGATCTCCCCCCCCACCACCCTGCCAAAAAAAGTAGTGACTCAGAGTTAGGATTAGGACAGGGCTCTGTTCTTATCTTTTCAGGAGATTTAAAGCATCCATCTAAGGAATCCAGAGACAACTGGACAACTGAAACCTCAGAAGAAAACAGATCAGACACCAAGGAAGATAAGTAGCCCAGATGATCAAGCCTTGCAGACTTCCTCAAGAGCTGTTTCCTCAAAAGTCCAAAACCACAATAACTCAAAATCGCTAAGATTGTTCAGCTCCACAGACTGTTCCAGCCAGAACTTCAGTAAAGCACTGAAGTTCAGCTTCTGTCTACAAACTTCTTAGGACATTTAAATAGCTGAGCACAAAAGGACTGAACATCAAATGATTCTATTAACAGGCTTAACCATTTTTCCATTCTTATTTGGGCCCCAAACAGGTTTACTATGCCCCAAATCCGCAGGAAGTCATTTTAGGAGAGCAACGTCCTTCCCATCTCCAGAAGGTAGGGGGAGTGTTTTCCCCCCTTTGGTCATTTGATGGCTTATAGATAATCTGGTTATTTAGGGGGAGAGATTCCAAGCTGTTAAATGGTCTTGTTAAATAGGTTTTGGAGGCTAGACCCAGGGACTTCTCTCTTTTTATTTTCTGTATTCTTCTTTCTCTCCTATGTAGGGGTGAAAAGACTGGAGAAAAAATGGGATATAGACATAATATAGGAATGATAAAGAAAAGGGACAGATTATTGAATATGCTCTTACATCTTTGTATATTGATACAAACTTAAGGTTAACTCTTTTTAAGGTATTGTACCTAGGTAACGCTTAAAAATGAAATGTGAAGCTTTGGTCTTTTGTTAGCATCTGTCATAAACTGTTTAGGATAATTAAGAAATGCAAACTAATAGTCATTCAAGCATGTCATTTTGTTAGGTACTAGGGCAGTCTATCACAGTTATTTTCTAAGTTAATCAGAAATCAAGTTGCTAAGAGACAAGCAACATTTGCTTATCCAAATATAAGGAGATAGATAGGTGGTCTTCAAAAACCTCAAGAGATCTGCAGAATATGACATTCAAAGATGTTTTCTTAACTTAAGATTTTTTTGATATCAAGACATGTCAGCTCCTGATAGCACCCCCTATTCTACTCCAAGTAGAAGATGACCATCGAAGAACCTCCAATTGGAGATGGTTGAATTGGTGGTAAGCCTTTCTCTTGGTAAGAAAACCCCTTGCTTCAACTGTAGACAGAATGCTGTCCAAAAAGGACAAAAAAAGGACAAAACTTGGAAGATTTTGAAGCAAACAGTAATTTTAATGTCTTGATTTAGTTCTCAAGTACCTCATACTTCAAAGGTTCTAAAAGCATGCTTTAGACCTTCTATCTGGCCTCCCTGTATTAAATGACATTTTCAGAGTTTCATTTTCTATATTTTTACATTTGTCCTTTCAACAATTTTTTTCATTCATTTTTTTCTTTACATCAACTTCTAGAAATCACACCTGGCAGTGAACTTCAAGTTTCCAACTGATAAATAGTTCAAATTCACAAGAACACATTCTCCCAGACATATCTCAGATGAACATCCTAGCATGATCATATGGTGTGTTTGGGTCATATTGAAGGGAAGTATTTACTGAAGTTTTTAATAAGGCAACAATTACTTGGGGAAAATATTAACAGGAAGTAACAAAAAGGTTAGCACATATGTGCTATTCTAAATGCTTTTCATGTAATAATTTATTATCACAATAATCATGTAAAGTCTACAATCGTAAATGTGAGCAAAGAGTCACAGAGAGGCTGAGTTACATGTCTCCTGTCACCAGACTGGAAGATATAGACCTGATACTCAAATCATCTTGTTCAGGAATCCATGCTATTAGCCATAAGTTTTTCTGAACTTTTCAATAGTTTCAGTGGACCTGAGAAATTTATGGTATGTATTTTGTTGTTGTTGTTGATAATAAGCACTGTGAATTTCTAAGAATCAGAGTTTGAAGGGAGCCCTAAACTTATTTAACTACAGAAGTCTTTTGAGCGAAGGAAAAATGAGAGACATATATTTTGTAAACTTTGTGTTAATGAGATTTCTGTTTTGTTTAGCAAAAGTCCTCATTTTTATAAATCAATTCTGGACTGATCAATAGATAGATCAAAAGTCTAAGCAAACATGTTCTTTAATGTTATTTTTTCAGTCTGTTTGTAAAGGAAGTCTAGAATTTGACCTAGATTTAGGATCCATATAAGTTACTTTTCATTTTCTGGAGATGTGTTATATTGACCTTAAAGCATGGCTCAAGTTCCCTCAAGTCTTAAGATACAACATTCCTTTACAAAACAAACAAAAACAAAACCAAGAAAGTCATTTGTAAGTTTCTGCTGGTTTTCAATAGGAAACTCAACAATATTTTGTTTGTTTGCCTTTTGGTTTTTTGAGACAGGGTTTCTCTATGTAACAGCCCTGGCTGTCCTGGACTCACTTTGCAGACCAGGCTGCCCTCGAACTCACAGTGATCCACCTGCCTCTACCTCCTGGGTGCTGTGTGTGCCACCACACCTGGCTAAAACCCAACAATATTGATTGTGCAGAATACATTGACAAATCAGAAAGTGGAACAATGTTCTGACCACCAAATGGGTATAGTTATGCCTTTCTTTCATAGGAAGCTGTCTTAAGAGAGTTGGATTGGCTTCAGTTGAGAAGACAGTGGTATATACTTAAGTAACTCCTTAGATTGAGTGGATCAAGGCAGCAGGCCAGGAATGCTGGCAAATTCCTTGAGGCATCAATTTACATGGGTCATGAGACATTCATAAATGGTACCTGAAAGAAGTTCAGGTACAGTAATATATGAAGCCTGCAGTAACACCTTGGCTGGAATTTGCTGGAAGGGGCACAGATAATGATTATCCCCCCCATAGGACATGAACAAATAATATATAATACAATTGCCTCCTACAGAAGGTAAGACTTGTGAACTGTCCTAAACTAATTTGGTTATGAACAACTCTCATGATTCATTTAGCAGTTAGGAGTAACCACCTGGAGCAGGTGAAAGTCTTTTAAGCCTTTATAATCATGTTACTAGGCTCTATGAAAGCAGGTCACAGAGCAAATATGCAACATTTACAAATACCCATTTAGCAAAACATTTGACAGCTTGGAAGAACAAATAGTCTTCATCAGCTGTGAAGTACATGTTGGTGCTCAAACAGCACCTTACATGAAAGATGTGTTCCAACAGATTGCTAGTATTATAGAGGCCAAAATCCTTACAAGCCATGGTCTGAAGGTAAGACCACATAGGGACCAAATCTCATGTATGATTCCCAAGGTTATACAACAGAGGCCTCATAAGAGTCATATATGGTTCTCACATAGGTGAAATTGCTTAAAATATTGTGGCTTTTCATATAATTCCAATATCCATTAATTTCACTAATAAAAACCCCACTTTTGACCATCACAAATTGACAAACACTATTTCAGGAATTAATTGAGATGGGTCAACTGTAGTGCTAGTGGTGGCCATTCCTGTGAAATAGCCTCCCGAGTCACATACTAGCTTACCTACCCTACACAGCATATCCACTATTGTGTCAAACAGCTGTCCCTATAGAGAAGCTTAAAGTGATTGGAATCTTCTTGTCATACTGCCTAAATTGTAGTATTTTTAAGGAAAATTATGAGCATAGATTTCTTTAAACTGTGAACTTGTCAAACCCAACTGTGTTCAATTTACATGTTAAGAAGGTGCATATGTGTTCCTGGTTCTGTTAACCTGCCCTTAAAGCATGGCACACTTGTGACTCTTCACCTACCTGTTATAGCCATAGTCCTCCAACCAGAGGTACAAAGGGTTCTTCTGGAATCTCTGCATGGTGTAATCTTGGGATTAAAGTTAATTCACAATTAATCTAAAAACAGAAATGACACACATGAATTTCATATTCAATGTGTTAGAAATACATTTTATATTATCGAGATCAGGATGAAATTCACACATAGAATTTCTAAAGTCTTGACTCTTTCCTATTCTTTTTTTCTTTACTATCCTTAAATCTATAATATGTGCAGGGTGTGGTGGCCTTTAATCCCAGCACTCAGGAGGCAGAGGTAGGTGGATCTCTGTGAGTTCAAGGCCAGCCTGGTCTACAAAGCATGTCCAGGACAGCCAAGACTACATGGAGAAATACTGTCCTGGAAAACCATAAAAAAGAAAGTAAGTAATCTGTACAAATTTGTCATATCTGTGAAACATAAATTCTGTTTACTTTTGAAATTTCAGTTCCAGAAATACAGGAACAGACTTGTTCAGTGTTCAACAAATTTTAAGTTTAGTTTAAATAGAAGACATTTTAGACATTATACACTTGCTACATGGGACAAAAAGCTCAATCTTTTTTTTTCTTCCTTGTTATTTCTGTTGTGGTTTTGACAAGGGGTTGTTTTGCAGCCAAAGTCGGCCTGGAATACTAGATCTTCCTGCCTCATCCTCCTAAGTGTGAGATTTGTGGTAGCATATCTGGCTTCAACCCACTTTTAGATCAACATGGTAATTTATAGTATTTCCATCCTGAAACAGTCTATTCAAAGCATATTTAAGGTCAAAGAAGAAAAAAGGGGAGGGAAAGGGAAGGGAGGGGAGGGGAGGGGATGGGATGGGGTAATCTTCTCAGGGCTGTCCTTTCAGAGAACCCTGGTTCAAGTCCCAGCATCCATATGGCAGCTCACAACTGTCTGTAGCTCCAGTTCCAGGACACCCTCATACAAATATACATTCAGGCAAAACACCAATGCCCATAAGTAAAAAAGAGAGACCTGCTCAAGAGTTTACAAGTGGATTTATGTTGTGGAAGAAAACTACAAATCATTAGAGAATAGATATTGCCAAACGATCATCCAAGTTAATAACATCACGGTGTCTGCAGTGTCAGCCCAAAAAATTGAAACATAAAAATAAATAGACCAATTTAGACAAAGGCACTGGGTTTTGATTTGGGGACTGCACCAAGGCCACCTGTAAATTCTATAAATACCTTCCAGCAGTGGCAGCTGCACAGCGGAAGCAGAAATAAAACACGGCCCAGGCAGCACCTGGAGCTGTACAGGTGTGAATTAGGGCAAGCCAGGAAGAGGCAGATTTCTAGGGGATCCCACCCCAGCAAGTCCTGAACCCCATTACCTGCAGGCACTGCTTTTTCTGGGCTGCTGAGGCAAGGAAGAAGCTAGAGCTGCAGTGGGACCCTGAGGCAGGGCTGGACAGGAGGACCCACAAGGCCTAGTGCCTTACAGCTTAGCTACGCGGGAGCTGACTTCATTCTGGTTCCTGACTCCAATCTTCTCTCCTGATGCCCTTCCGGATAACAGCTTTTCTTTTTTTTTCATTCTTTTTTCTTCTTAATTTTACCTCAAATTAAGCTTGTTAAGTCAATGGAATCAGTCAATTCATGGCCAGGAACAAGGTTAGTTCTACATCTGCCAACCTAAAAGTTCCTGTGTCCAGGACTAAGGCTTTGGACATTCCTCAAGGAAGGAAGAGGCATGTCTGTTTTCTCCTCAACAGAGCACAAGGCAAACTTCTTGTTTGAGTCTTCCTAAAACCCCCCAAGTGAACCCACTCTGATCTCCAATCCCACCCACCAGACCTTCCCCTAAAACTTTCACTTTTAAAATCCTCCTTGTGAGAATGAGATAACAATACAAGCCAACACAGATCCAGAGGATGGAATGGAATATCCTTGCTCAGACCCTCACCTCATGGTCTTAACCTGTTGCTAAGAAACAAGCCAATATATAAATAGAAATCTATGTCATGGCAACCCTAAACCAAAGATTCTGTTGGTCCTGAGATTGCTGTGTTCTGGGAAATAAACTGAGCTTGATTCCATATGGCAGGAAATTAGAAACAGATGCCGTTCCCCTTAGAGAGTGAAGGCAAAGGGGTTAAGAACTTACCGAGATGAAAGGTCACAGGATAGTATCTCAGAGCAGCAGTTGTATGGCTTCTATTTTTTTTCTTTTGAATCTAAAAGGATGTTTCTTCTTGTAGTGGTGGGAATGAGAATGGTCCCCATAGACTCATATATTTGAATACTTGATCCCAACTGGTGGAAATGTTTGAGAAGGATTAAGAGGTGTGGTCTGTTGGAGAAGATGTGTTCCTGGGAGTGGGCTTTGAAGCTTCAAAAGGCTCACATTTCCAGTGTGCTCTCTCAGCCTTGTGATTGCAGATGAAGATGTAAGATCTCAGCTGTTTCTACCACCATAGTTTTGCTCTATCATCCTGTACTCAAAACCTCTGAAACCATAGGACCCATATTAAAAGCTTTCTTTTATAAGTTGCCCTGATCAGGGTATCTTATCATAGTGATTGAAAAATAAGAAAGACACTATTTAATAAAAACTTTGAGACCAATATATTTCTGAAATAAACATTTATTAACCAGTTACAGACGCTGGCCAAAAATGAAAGAACTGATCTGAACACAAACTCACCGAGCCATAGGCAGCATGGCCAGTAAGAAATATGCCCACCAGGTAGAGCTAAAGAACCTTAGGTCTGGTAAGATGGCACAGCAGATAAAGGTACTTGCCATTGAGCATGGCAACCTGAGTTCAATCCCAAGCGCCCACATGGAAAAGGGAGAGAACCAACTCTCACAGATTATCCTCTGACCTCCACATGCAAACTGTGACATGTATACACACACACACACACACACACACACACACACACACAAACACACACACAACATACATACACATACACACACACACACACACACACACACACACAAACACACGCTAAATAAAAAAAATAAGGCCAATGTATTTTTTACATGGATGAGAGTTTCATCCATGGGGAGTGTACTTACATCATTTCTACTCTATCCTCTACCCACTCTAACTGCTCTCGTGTCCCAACCACACCCACACATGCATGTACAAGCACACTGCTAAGTCCACTTAATGTTGCTCATATGTATATGTGTTCAGAACTGATCACTTGGGATATCAGAGAACTCCTTCTTAGAGAAATACTGATTCTCCCTTTCTTAGGAACCATTAATTCCTTCCCTGATCCACATTGTCAACTTGTGTTGCCATTGTGTGGGTCTTTTTAGGGGACAGTGTGTTAAATTTTCACAATGTGTCTCCCTATCATATACAGAAGACAGTATCTTGCAGCAGGCAACTTGGACTTCTGGCTTCTATGATCTGTCCAGGTCCTCTTCCCTGATGTTCCCCAAGCCTTGATGTGTGGGTGCATCAATTGGGGATGAGAATCCCATCATCATTTGTTCTTTGCATTTTGACAGGTGTGGATAGTCTGTCTGCTGCAAAAAGAAGTTTCTTTTTTTT